>JALGQZ010000013.1:24878604-25058604 GCA_023105745.1 Austropuccinia psidii
CATGATGGGTTTTTGGTGAACTAATTATGATGTGATATTCTTGTATTTTACTTGCATGCATGAGGTGATTTCATTTTGGCTGAGGATTTTTCTTGTGCATAGAATTCTTTTTCTGTCACATGATATGCTGTTGGTGGGTGCAGTATCACATGATGAAATTGTATTTCCTTTGCATATGTCACTTTTAGGCTTGGTAGAAGTGGCTGTGTAATTAATGCAGGTTTACTGGCTGTGTTTCTTCTTTTGAGCTTTGAAATGAGGTCAGGTGATAATTTCTTTCACTGATGAATTAACTGTTTTTTGAGATGATGTGATTTTTGAGTTTGACACATGCTGTGCATGGTCATTTGGTTGAGTTTTAATTAAAATTGTGTACTGAATGCAGCTTGTTAAAACTACCTTTGGTTTGCATGAGGTGATGAGTGGTGTAAATAATTTTTATTCTGTTTTAAGGTTTAAAGTGGGGTTACTGTGCATATAAGATAAGGTACTCCTGTGGCTGTGTTGTAAATTCATTGCAGGAATTCCATGGGGCTGGGCTTTGCATCATGTGACTTTGAATGCAAGCTGCCTGTGTAGCTAATGCATGTGTCATTTTAATGCTGCAGGAGTCCTGTGGCTATAGAGAGGTCTAAAGCTGGGTGGGGTGTGTAAGTTAAAGGGTGGTACCTTATTTGTTGTAACTAGTTTGCTATATGTAACTTGATTTTTTACATATGCAGAATGAAATTGAATAATTTATTTAAACACATACACTTCCCTTTGGTGCCTGTGCCATGGTTTTATGAGTTAAATCAAGCTTCTTGCTGTAAAATTGACCTTTTGGTGTAGAATTTGAGTGTAAGTCTGCCTGTAGGCTGGATTTACTGCTGTTATGGGGTACTAGGAGCTTGAGCCTGGTGAAAAAAATGGTATGGAATACCACAATGTAAGTAATCAAAATTAATATCCCTTAATATAATACATGTCATTTCCTAATTAGTACAAAAAGAAATCTTTTAGTATCAAATTTGCACATATCCAATTGATTTCTGACTCAACTCTAACAAGGGCCCAGCCCAGACAAGAGAGGTGGGTTGGACAAAGGTTTGAGCATAATTTGAAAAAAGCTAAAACTAAGTTTGATCCATTTGTCAAGGAAAGACACGAGCCCTCCAAATGGGGCGCAGGAAGGATTTTTCAAAAAAAGATCACTTCTGAATACATCATTATTGCTTTAAAGAAAGGGAATTTCAGACAAATTAGGGCCATTATAACCATGAATCAATGAAATAAAACATGAAAATCTCATACAAATTTGATAAGACAGCTGAATAATTTATACCAAGCAAATTTCTTAATATCAAGAGATTTTTATCTGGTTATGAACTCTCACACAGAGACATTTATGGCTATATTCCTTTTGCAAAATTCAACAGATCAGAAGCCTCAAATATTAGCTCCATAAATGTTACCCAATGATTTCAAAATTACAGAGTATAAAGCTGATAGTTTTATAATCAATATTTTGATTGATTATCAGCAAGTTTGTTTTGAAATTAAAATAAATTACCTTTTAAATTTTTTCTCCTGATTGAAAAGCATCAAAAATGGCCATAAATAATTACAATCAAATATCTTTTGTTTTTTGGGATTTTCAGAACCAAAATATCTGCAATAAGAACTTCCTTTCAAAAGAAATAAGCCTTTTTAATCTATTGAAACATAATTTAGTGCTCAGGAATCTTAGAAAGGCAAAAGATACCTTTTGAGCTTTGACTGCTCCATCTTGAAAAATTGGATACTATATTTTTTGAATTGATGAAGAGAATTGTATTCAATTTTGATTATTTTTTGTCTTCTATGAATAATGGATGAACTCATAGCTTATGGAAAGGAATTTAACCCATATTTAGTACCAACTTCCATTGTCAAGATATGGGAGAAATATTCGAATAAATTTGGCTTACAAATCTTGAAGAAAATTTGTATGTTGTAGTAATTCTTGAAAACTCTTACAAGAAGCACCTAGCTCAATAAATATCTCATAAATCCATTCTAAGGGAATCATAAGAATTTTGAGTAGTATCTTACCCAGGGCTCTATTATTCTACTTAGCTGTGTGAATCTGCAAACAAACCCTTTAGACTATATTCTTCATTTTCTGAAGGCCAACAGAGAATTTTATTCCAATTTTTCCACTTCAAAAGCACCATTGAACAGTATCACCAATTTCAAAAAAATTTGGAAAGTAATTCTTGAGAGTATATTATCTCATATATGTCAAGCTTATGAAAGACATATTAAGCCACCATTGTTCGAAAACTATCTATTCAATGAGATTTTTTGAATGAATAAATTTTACCATGAGCTTTAGCCCATTCCAAAGATATTATTTGAAGAAATTTTCTTCAAATGAGATTAATGAATAAAATCTTGATCAAATATAGATTCATTTTGGGTCAAGGTTCCAAAAAGAGTATATTTTTTGTGCACAAAAATGAGATAATTGTGTCTCAACATTATTGTTACTCTTTCAAAAGAAATTAATGTTTATAACTGATTAAATTTCTATATTTCTGAATTTAATTATTTGAGTTTAAGCTTGGTTTGTTTCAGATTAGATAGCAATACCCATACACAATCACATCTCACTGGACCAAGAAATCTTTCAGAGAATGGATTATTCTTTAGTATATATAATAATAATCATTGATTGTATACTATCTCAGGGATTATTACCTAATCAATGGTAAGGGAATGTGAATTAAAAAGTTAATTTGTGAAAGAAAATTGAATATTCATTGGAAAGAAGAATTCACTTTGAAAAAAAAATATGAAAAAATTTCACATCTATATTTTTAAAGTTAATCTTCATTGATATAAGCACTTCTCTCAATTGATATAGAATAATATTGAAAATGGAAAAATTTGATTCTATCTTTCTTATATTATGTGCAGTTTTTACAGAAATTCCTTCTCAATAAAATTATTATTTATATCAGTAACTGATGCAAATAAATCTAAAATCTATCTGGTAGCTCTTATGTTCACAAACGCATAGTAATATATTCCCCTGTTTTTATTGGGAAAAAAAATCATGATGTTTCTCATTTCTGTCTGGAAAATGGAATAAATTTAAAAAATGAGTATCTTTTTCCTTTCCACAACATTATTATTTGATAAGTGGTTTTTTATTTATAATCTTATTATTAAGTAAATAAGATTTCAGAATATACTCTATCGGGTAATTTGTTTTGAAACTGTTGAGTATGTTAAACATTTAAGGATATTGTAAAGGATTATTTATCAATTATTGGAGATTCCAGTCTACTTCCATTATGGTAAGAAGGTGTGAAATTGCATAAATAACAATTTCAAAAAAAACTGAATCTGTATCTTATCTCAGGTCTCAAAGAAGGAAATTGGAATTTTGGGAATATGGGAATATGAATGTATAACCCATGAGAGTCCATTCAGGAAAAACTTATTTCCAAGATTTTTCTCACAAATAGTTTCACATAAAGTTTTCCAATTCCTAAAAATATGAGTTATATATTTAACTTTGTATTCAGTCTATTTTTATGTAGATAACTTGAGACTTGAATAAGAAGTAATTATGAAACACACACTCTTTTATTGTGAGTGAGAATACCTGGTGCTTTGGAATTATCTTGAGAAAACTTTTTTATTTGAATTTTTGAGATTGGAAAGCTTAAAATCTGATAAGATAACTTGAAGAAAAAAATACATCACAGGTAAGATGTGATTAGAAATGGAAAAATAGCATACCTAAGCTTTGATAAATATAAAATGAGGTTCTTCAAGGTTATTATCCTAATATTTATTTGGAATTTTCAAGAGTGTGAATCAAAGAATTTTTTTGAATAACATGATTCTTAGGCTTTCCAGGAGTTACATATTTCAATTTATTTTAAACTAAGTATTTACCAATCTTGAAAATCTTTCTTGGAGAAGGACCAAAGAAAAATAGAAAGTTAGAGACAAGTATGAAGCTAGTTGAAAGCCTGGTTGGACCTGCTACCCCTGCCGGTGGGGATAGCTTTTTTTCATGGAGATTGGCTACCATATTAAGGTCTCAATGTCCTCTCTTGTTCTTCGCTCAGATAGGTTTCTTTAGAAGGGACTGTCATGGCATTCTTTCAATGAAAGATTGATCAAGGATCTGTCTACAACCGTCATTACACATGTGTGTTTGGTTCTATGGTAAATTATGACATCAAGTAAATGAAATCTTCCTTAATAATATGACTTCTGCCATATTTAATCCAAGGCATGTATCAAGGAGCTATCTTTAAAGTCTTTAGTACATAATTGGCATAGGATCTACAGTTTCTATTCTGAGTATAGCTGTTCCTTACCTCCTTCAAGAGTTTATTTTTCAGGTCTGTAACACTGATTCATTCTATTGGGATTTGTGAGGAAGCTTCTTCTGGTACATAAGCAGTATTTTAAATGTCATTTGGAAATGGCCATCTTCTTAGTCCAACTGCATTTTTGTGAATATTTCCATCTTTTTGTACAATGATCATATTACCCCTGTATTCCTATATGGCTATTGGCCATCTAACCATATATCTGTTGGGTGTTTTCATGTTTAGAAGTGAGTTAACAGTGTCACAATCTGTTATAACTTGAAAACACACCTTCAAGAAATTAATTAAGTTTTTCTAAGGCGTAAATAAGACATTAACGTTCTATTTTACTTGCTACATATCTGGCTTCAGTATGTTTGATTTTCCTAGATATGAAACATATGGACCCTTCCACAGGTTTGTCATTACTCATCTGGACTAGATAAAGCAAAGCTCCTTTCCCATCTCCTAATGTATTAATTTAAAGCCTAAAGGGAAGCTTAAAATCTAGAATAAGTAAATGTGAAGCAGTGGTTAAGGCTTTTCTCATTGACTCAAAGTCTTTGACTCCGTCAACAGTCACTTCAAATACTGTTTCTTTGTCACACAATTTATAAAGAGGTCTTTCTATGGATGCAAAGTATTTAATTTTCTTCCTGTAATATCCTGTAAATCCCAAAAATGACTGGATTTCTTTTTTATTCTGAGTCATAGGCTTCAGTAGGACTGCTGCAACATTTTTTTGTAAATTAAAAGGGATAGACGAGACACTACATGTCCTGAGGCTTTGAGCTCTTTAAAGCCAAAATTACATTTCTCCAAAGAAGTTTTCATGTTTACAGATGAGATTTTCCCAAAAACTCTGGAAAATCTGTACATATGCTCCTTCCAAGTGTTGGAACAGAAAATAATGTCATCAATGTAAATTATTAACCATTTTTCTGGAATTTATTCAAGGAAAACTTCATTCATCATCCTTTTAAAATGTGTATATGCATTTTTGATACCAAAAGTCATCCTTAAGTATTCCTACACTCCACAATAAAAGACAATTGTCAAATATTTTCTTGCTCTTGGTGTTACTAAATTTTGATAGAATACTTTGAGGTAATCCATGGTGCTTATGTACACTTCTTGAGATATTTCAGTGAGGGCAATTTGGATCTTTGGTATGGATACCTGTCTGGGACAGTGTAAGTGTTTAGATCTCTAAAGTCCCTAACCATTCTAGAATAATTATTATGTCATGCCACCATTACTGGTGTAGGTATCTCTATTTCTTCATTTTGGCCAACCTTTCTTATTACAACAAGGTCCAGAAGTTCTTTTATGTCAAGCTCAAGGGCTTCTCTTGATTTTGGGCTTTCTGGGTATGCAGGTCTCCTCAAAAGGGGTGGATATGGTCTTTCAATGTTCAAAATAATGTCAAGTTCATGACCAAGAAATGCCTCAATGGTTTTTATATGTTGAAAAGGCTTCTTGGCGGTCATATAGTAGGAGAGAGAGTTCCTTTTCTGGTATATGAGTAAGATGAAGACTTACTTCATCTTCATTCATCTGTTCTGTCTTGAATTTTTCCAATTCTAAGCTGACTGGTGATACCTTATTTACTGTAATTTGTCTTTTAAAAGGTAAAAAGGCAAATTTTTTACACTAGTTGTCCCCAATAGTAAGCTCCATGTCTTCATTGTTAATTAAATCTATGCCAAATATGATTAAATAATCATTTCCCAATATGAAATGGGTACTACAGTAGCTGTGCATAACAACAAATTCAATGGAAATCCTTAAATTTCCATTTATATGTGGAGATATGGCAGTGGTCTCAAATATTCCCATTTCATTCATTGGATTATTAGGACTGTTGAATTTTATGCCATTGATTGACAATAATTGATCTCCAAAGTTTGGTACACATATCTTGAGAAAGAATTTTCCAACACAAGAGCAAAAGGCTCCTGGGTCAAGTAAAATCTTAGTGGGTTTTCCATCAATTACTCCTCCTGTTATACAGGAATTACCAGCTTTATAACCTTTCCCCCTGTTTGGTTTGGTTTTAATGAGTTGTGCATCTTTGATTTTTGAAAAATAAAGTTGACTGTTACTCAATTATGGCAAGTGGGGATAATATTACATGATGTCAAATATGACATTTATAGTTTATATATATTTTAAAGATTCAGATAATATTGATAATTTACCATCTGAGTTTTCTTCATTTTCATCATCTTTTTCAACATCAAGTTCCTTCTCAATTTCAATTTCATTGATTTTCCCTTTTCTGGGACATTTATTAGCTAGATGTGTGGTACTTTGGCAAATATGGCACATTATGATTTCATCTACAGATTTTTATTTAATATTATTGGAATTTTCTTTGGGACCTTTGTCCACAGAATCTTTCCCAGGTGTACTGAAGCTTGTTTTAAGATTCACCCTACTAGAGCCAATTCTGGTTCTGGTGGTTACCTGTTTCAATATATTTATAATATTCTCTTCTGTAGATTCTTCAATATTCCTTCTTGTGACAGCATTCTCTAAGTCACCTCCATATTGTCTCAGCATTTCTTTGTGAATCATAAATTTTGACATCTCAGGGTATAATTCTGTTAATCTGTCTTTCTGTTGGAAAAACAATGGTAAATATTTGTCCTTTTCAGCATTAAATTTATCAGCTTCAAAGGCTGTTTCCACCTTAAATCTCCATGAATCACTTTCCTATTTATGAATGATTTGGGATTCTCCACCAAGTCCAACTTTGGTGTCCATGTGCTTGTCTTAGCTTGATATACCCTCTATGAGCTGATTTGGTAAACAAGGTCTTAAATCTTGCTGTTACCAATCTGTATGGTAAGCCAAAGTCTTCTTTCATCATGTAAATACCTCTGATAAATTCAATATGGTTATATTCTCTTTCACCACTGAAGTGAGGCCATTCTTTAGGTTTTGGTACTTCTTTCAAAAGTGCTTGACCCATTGATGGTTCCAAGTTATGAAAAGAAGTGTAAAATTCATTCTTTAATTTTCAATTTTCTACATCCAAAACTTGTGGGTTGGAATTCATTGTATCCTTGTTTTGAATAGGAGGGTAGATATTCCTGGTAAGGTGTGCAGTAATTGTTCAATTTCATTAATCTTACCTATGCTACACCTTTGGGAATTTCTGGCTTCCTTTTTGAAACCTTGTATTGAATTGATTAACTCAATTTTGAACATGTCTTCTTTAATTGTCATTTCTTGCAATAATTCAGTTAGTCTAGTATTATCATAAATTACTTGATTCAATTTCATTATTAATTTTGATGATTTCTCTTGTGAAGTGTCAAAACACTTCTTCAAGGCAATGGTATATGTCTTTACTTCAGTGAATGAATTTGAAATATCATCAAGGAATTTCTTATTATGTTCTTTGATAATACTTATGGTTTGTTTTATTCTTGTTTCAATTATGTCATCAATATTGAATTCAGAATATTTATCTGTTAATTATTTTTGAATGGCAGAGTGTATGTGAGCTTTAGAGGTATTTTTATCTACCCAAAAGACCACAAAGAAGGAAAAATTATTTGACTATAAATAAAATAAATTTATTCATATTACAAAAAACAAGAATTCAAATATAAATATAGAATCTATGTATAAAATTACAATTTTAATTATAACTTAAAAATAAAACTACTTTGAAATTTAAAATTGTGAAAATACCTTTTTACTTGAAAAGATTAAGTAAAATTGAATTTTCAACAAAAATATGAAAATTGAAATATTTTTGGAAAAAATTTAAATAAAAATTATTATAACTTTTTATTCAAAAAATAAAAATATGAAAAAACTTTCACCATTTGATTCCTCATAAAAAATAAGGTTGGGTCACCTCTGGGTAAAATTTCTGTGACTCAACCCTAAACAAGCTTGAAATTAAGTATTTAGTATCTTTTTTATGAAAATTGAAAATCCTCCAAATTCTAATTTAATTTGTACCACATGTGGTGTTAACAGTCAATTTTGTGTTAAAATTGAGGTGTGGTTTATAGTTTAGAAGCTGTGACGAATTGAATTGTCAAAATGTGCACATGTATTACATAAGTGCACTTTTTTTACATATGAGGTATCAATTATTACAGTTTTTTACTGTAAAAACTCAATTGGATTACATATGTGAATTACAATTATAATACATGATGAGGAATTAATGAAAAAATAAAGTGGAAAGATTGATTCTGTGGGTGAACAGGAATCTTGGCTCCAAGGGTGCCAAACTCCCCCAAATTCCTTGCTTGAAGGGGTGGGTTGCCAAAATTCACGCAAAAGTACATCACTTTTGGCCTTTGATAGAGTCACAGGGTCTGTGTCTCAATTGATGATGAGGTTTTGATACCAACCAGGGAAGTTTTAATTGTTTCCAAGAGGGTAAAAATACCCTCAAGTTAAAAACCTCTTAGTAAAAGTGGTTTTAACTGGTTTTTACATTTTGTAAACACATTCTTATATGTTTTGAAGCCTTCAAACCAGGTATTACTATAGCAATGGCTGATTTAAGGGTCTAAAATGGCTGAAAATAGCTAAAAATGGCCAAAACCAGCCCTGTTTTGGTCTAAACTGGGGTTCAATTATGCCATAATTGGCTTTTCTGTTTTCAGAGTGTTTTTCACGAATTAAAAGAGCAAATTTTACCTTTGGAGTAAGAAAATTAGTGGCTATAAAAGAATGTTTTCTTTACCCCACTTTTCTCTTGATGTTAGAATATTTTCCTTTTATAATTAGTTTGAAAACTGTTAAGCTAATCAATAAAATATTTCAATTACCTCTTTTGTATCATTTTAAGCCTTCTAACCATGTGAATGAATTATTATAATCATTTTTACCCTTGAACCACCCCATAAGTGAGTTAAAGCATCTTTCATCACTGTTAAATTTGTCACTTTATGTTTTCTTTTTAATATTAATTTTGAAAACTTTGTTCTTATATTAATTGCCTGAAGCTCTTTTCTCAATTAATTTCAATTTAAATTGCTCTTGAAGAAATTTCTTTTGTATCCTTAAATATCTCTTGTAGAGTATTTTTGGATGAATTTTTATTGTTGGTTAAACAATCAATCTTTATAATATTATTTTTCTCTACTTATAAAGTTTAAAGCAATAAATTTGGCATGTTTTCTTATGAAAATTTTAAGTTTTACTATTTTCATTTGAATTGTACGTTATACAAATTTTGAGGACAGGAAAGGTACTTGACTTTTTATCAAAGTATCATATCAAACCTTCCATTTGGGGGCCCAGCTGTAATATTTTACCTGTGAAATATGTTTTTTTACCTTTTAAATCTTTTTTTCTTATATTGAAAAATTCAAAAATGCATAAAAAATACTTATAATTCAAAAAACTCATAAAAAATAAAACTTTTCATATCATAAGTGAGGATTTATTTTTTCATTTCTCTTTTTAAAAACCTTTTTTTAGTTAATCAACTTAGTTGCTGACAATGTGGTAAGACAAGAAAATATTGAAACTGAATCAACAGTAACTAGCATTATCCCTACAAGTACTGTTAATTCTGAGAATAACTGTTATCATAACTCAGGATAATCAACCAGATTCAATGTCTTCAGAATTAATTAATTTGGAAATTACTAATACCCTTCAAAAAGCCAATAATCTGGTCAATAGTAAGTTTTTTGATGTAGAATTACTATTTTAAGCTTTTTTAATCATAACTATGCCCACAATCAGATCAAGAGAAAGCCATAACCCCTCAACAAGCTCTCAAAAAAGTTTTTAGACATGATTATGGCAGAAGCCAATCAGTTACAGAAAAAAGGTCAGTAAATGAAGCCCAAGCTGGCAAATTATGCCATTCTGAAGCTGATAACACTGTTCTACCTTCAAACAGAGCTGAAACTGCCACAAGAAGCCTCCTTGGACATATAAAAAGCCAGCCATAAGGCTTACAGCAATGCCTTACAGCACAAAGAGTACCAGATCCTTGCATATCTGTGGAAAAACTGCATGAATTCTTACCTGACTGTCAGAAAATTTCTAGGAGATCCCAACACTTGCAAGTTACTCAGTGGATGGTATCTATTTATGGAAAAGAAAAACATGATGCTTTTGACAACAGAATAGAGGACAAACAAACCTCCACCACTCAAGCAAGTGCCAAAAACAGCCCCAATAGCCATCAGCAGCAATTCCAACATAAAAAGCCACCACAGACTCAGAACAAGGGCAAAGGCAAGGCACCAGCCACAAAACCATACAGCCAGGGATACAGAATCCCAAAGATTCAGCAGGATGCCATGGAAAATGTATTTCAGATGGCCAGAACTATTATGGAATGACAGAAAAAGGAGGAAGCCATATTAAAATATCAGAAATTATTTCTGACATTCTGAATGGCATTCCAAATTTTTACATAGCTATAAATGATATAAAAAGTGATATTTCTGATAATAATTCATCAATTTGTAACACTCTTAATACAAAAAATCTAATTTTGAGCCAAATAAATGAAACAGTCATGTGTTTTGAGAAAGGTTTAAGAAAAATTGAAATTTCCAATAATGACAATTCATTTTGTAATAAAATAAATGAACAATCTGCCAATATAAAATATTTGACAGATAAATATTCTAAATTCAATGTTGATGACATAATTGAAACAAGAATAAAACAGGCCATAAATATTATCAAATAAGATAATAAGAAATTTGTTGATGATATTTCAATTTCATTTACTGAAGTAAAGAAATATACAATTGCCTTGAAAAAGTGTTTTGACACCTCACAAGAGGAAGTATCAAAATTAACAATGAAATTGAATCAAGTCATTTCTGATAACATTAGAAGAACTGAATGATAACAAGAAATGAAAATTAGAAACACATGTATAAAATTGAGCTAACAAATTTAATACAGGGCTGATAACATGAATTCATAAATTCCCAAAGCTGTAGCACAAGTAAAATGAATTAAATTGAACAATTACTGCACACCTTACCAAGAATGTCTACACCTTTTAATCAAAATGAGGGTAAAAGAAATTCCAATCCACAAGTATTGGATTTTGAAAATTCAAATTCAAAAAATGAATGTTTTACTTCTTTCCAAAAGTTGGGACCATCAATGGGCCAAGAACTGTTGAAATAAGTACCAAAACTTAAAGAATGGCCTCACTTCAGTGGTGAAGGGGAATCTGACCATATGTAATTCATCAGAGGTATTGACATGATCAAAAAAGACTTTGAATTACCAAAAAGATTGGTAACAGAAAAATTCAACACCTTTTTTACCAAATCATCTCATGGATACTATATCAAACTAAGACAAGCACATGGACACCAAAGTTGGACTTAGTGGAAAACACAAATTATTAATAAATGGGCCAATGATGCTTGGATATTTAAGGTGGAAACATCCTTAGAATCTTCCAAATTTAATTCTGACAAAGACAAAGCTTTAACATGATTTTGCCAACAGAAAGACAAATTAACAGAATTATATCCTTACATTTCAGAATCTATAATTCACAGAAAAATTCTGAGACAATGTGCAGGTGACTTAGTGCATGCTGTCAAAAGCAGGACAACTGAAAAATCTTCAGCAGAACATATTATAAATATATTAGAAGTAGCCACCAGAACCAGAATTGATTCTAATAGGGTGAATCTCAAAACAAGGTTTAATACATCTTGGAAAGATTCTGTGGACAAAAATCCCAAAAAAAATCTAATAATATGAAACATAAGTCTGTATATGTAATAAGAATGTGCCATATTTGCAAAAGAACCACACATTTAGCTAATAAATGTCCCAGAAAAGGGAAAATCAATTAAATTGACATTGAGAAGTAACCCAATGTTGAAAAATATGATGTAAATGAAGAGAACTCGGATGATAAATCATCAATATTCTCTAAATCTCAAAAGATATAGAAAGTATAAATATCACATTTTAAATCATGGAATCTTATTCCTACTTGCCACAATTGAGTAACAGTCAACTTTATTTGTCAAAAATCCAAGATTTACAGCTCATGAAAACCAAACCAAACAGTGGAAAAGGCTATACAGCTGGTAATTCCTGTATAACATAAGTGGTAATTAATAACAAACCCACTAAAACTTTACTTGACCCAGGAGCCTTCTACAATTTTTTTGTAAAATCTTTTCTTATAAACTTTGTACTAAATTTTGAAGACCAATTATCACCAACTGTTGGCATAAAATCCAACAGTGCAAGTAATCCAATGAAATAAAAATGGAGATTTAAGAATAACTGTTTAATTTGTTGTTATGGAAAACTGCTCTAGTACCCATTTCATATTGGGAAATGATTACTCAATCATGTATGGAATAGATTTAAATAACAATAAGGAGAGATAATTTACTATTGGGGACAATAAGTGTTAAAAATTTGCCTTTTTACCTTTTAAAAGACAAATTAAAGTAAGTAAAGTATCACCAGTCAACTTAGAGTTGGATAAATTCAAGTCTGAACACTTAATTGAAGCTTAAGTAAGTCTTCATCTTACTGATAAACAGGAAAATGAACTGTCTACCCTTCTATATGAACACAAAGAAGTGTTTGAATCAGATAAAGAGCCTTTGTGGGAAATTACTGGTCATTAATTGGACATAATTTTGAATATTGAGAGACCTTATCCACCACTCTTGAGAAGCCCTGCATATCCAGCAAGCCCAAAATCAATAGAAGCCCTGGAGCTCCATATTAAAGAGCTTCTGGACCTTGGTGTAATAAGAAAGGTTGGCCACAATGAGGAAGTAGAGATACCTACACCAGTAATAGTGGCATGGAATGATAGAAATTCCATAATTGCTGGAGGCGTTAGAGCTCTGAACACTTACACTGTGCCAGACAGGTATTTCATACCAAAAATCCAAATTGCACTCACTCAAATTTCTCAATAAGTGTAAATAAGCACTATGAATTCTTTTAAAGGATTTCATAAGGTTGTGCTTACACCTAAGGCAAAATATTTAAGAATTATTGTTCATTTTGGGGTTTATTAATATTTGAGGATGCCTTTTGGTATCAAAAATGTACCTTCACACTTCCAAAGGATAATGAATGAAATCTTCCCTAAAGAACTTTCAGAAGGATAGTTAATAATTTACATTTATGACATTATTTTCTTTTCCAAGACTTGGGAGGAACCTATATACAGATTTTCTAGAGCTTTGAGAAAAATTCAATCTGTTAACATGAAAATTTCTTTAAATAAATTCCACTTTGTATTTAAAGAACTCAAAGCCCTGGGACATGTAGTATCTGTTCTATCCCTTGGAATTGACAAAAACAAGGTTTCAGAAGTACTACTGAAGCCTATGCCTCAGAACAAAAAGGCGATTCAGTCATTTTTGGGATTGGCAGGATACTACAGGAAGCACATCAAAGACTTTTCATCCATAGAAAGACCTCTTTATAAATTTTGTGACAAAGACACAGTATTTGAAATGACTTTTGATAGAGTCAATGCCTTTGAATCTTTGAGACAAGACTTAACCACTGCTCCACTCTTACTGATTCCAGATTTTAAGACACCCTTTAAGCTTTATATTCATGCATCAGGGGATGGGCTAGGTGCTGCACTTCATAAAGTCTAGATTATAAATTACAAGCCTGTAGAAGGACCCATATGTTTCATATCTAGACAGATCAAACCAACTGAAGCCATATTTGGGGCAAGTCAAATAGAATGTTCATGCCTTGTCTGGGCCTTAGAAAAACTTAATTAATTTCTGGAAGGATGTGTTTTTGAATTTATAACAGATTTTACTTCTTTTAAATCACTTCTAAACATGAAAAAAGCCAACAGACATATGCTCATATGTCAAATACCCATACAAGATTATGGGGGTAATATGACCATTTTTCACAAAGATGGGAATATTCACAAAAATGCAGATGGACTAACCAGATGGCCATAACCAAATGATGTTGATAACCCTGCTTATGTACCAGAAGAAGCTTACCCACAGATCCCAATAGAAGGAATCAGTGTTACAGACCTAAACAGCACCTTCTTTGAGGATGTAAGGAACAGTTATACTCAGCATAACAATTTGAGCATCCTATACCAATTACTTACTAAAGACTCTAAAGATAACTCCTTAATATATGAATTAGATAAAATATGGAAAAACACATCTGATGAAGGAAGATTTCATTTACTGGATGGCACAATTTAACATAGTACTAAACACACATGTGTAATTACAGTTGTAGGTAGATCCTTAGTCAATCTTGTACTGAAAGAATGCCATTACAGCCCCTTCTCAGGACACCTATCTGAGGACAGAACAAGGTAGAAAGTAAATACCTGTATATGGTGGCCAATGTGGCAAAAGGATGTTGAAGAGTATTGCAAAATCTTTGACAGATGTCAAAAGGAAAATAGAACCAACGGAAAAAGAATTGGAAATATGATCAAATCCAAGAACCTGGCAGACCTTGGGAAATTGTTCATATGGATTGGTTAACTGGTCTACCACAAGGGGTTGATAAAAGCCATAATGCATGCCTAGTGATTGTTGACAGGTTCAGTAAGACTCCAATCTTTCTACCATGTCACAAAGATGATACAGCCATGGATACAGCTCTTCTGATATGGAATCAAGTAGTATCATGGACTTTAATATTCACAAACGTCATTAGTGATATGGATCTCAATTTTACCTCAGCCCTCTGGACAAACCTTCACCAATTATTTGGAACAAAGTTATCCTTCTCTACAGCTTACTACCCACAAACTGATGGTCTAGCTGAAAGAATGATCCAAACCATGGAAGACATGGTCAGAATATTCTGTGCCTATGGTCTAGAGCTCAAATATTGTGATGGATTCACCCATTACTGGTGTACCCTTTTACCTGCATTGTAATCGGCATTCAAAACACCCATTCATTCCAGTACCAATCAAAATCCTGCTATTATAGAAAAAGGATGGAATCCCACACTACCCCAAGATTCCTTGAGGAAGGATTTGGTTGAGATACATCCCATAGCTGCTAGCTTCAAAGGAATTCTAGAAAAGGCTAGAAAGCATGCAATAAGGTGCATGGAAGACAAATGGGACAAATCACATGCCACTCCAGACTTGGAAGTGGGAGATTTAGTACTTGTATCTATCAATAACTTTAATAACATTAAAGGATGTAAAAAGCTCAAAGGCTACTTCTCAGGACCTTTTATTATTAAGGCCTTCCATGGAGAAAATGCTGTTAAAGTGGAATTATCTAAGGAACTTAGTGATAAGCATACTAAATTTCCAGTAAGCTTAATAAAGCCATATAGATCTGGTGGTGCTGAAAAATTCCCCTTGAGGAATAAAGCTCCCCAGCATATACCTCCTGTTTAATCATCTGCTACAAAGAAAATTACCAATGTTCTCAAAGAAAGAAAGTTGAGAACTAAGAGATAAAGGAAATACCTTGTCAGGTACAGTGACCCAACATGTGAAGATAAATGGTTAGAATACAAAGACATACCTGAAGCCACAAAAATTCTCAGAATTTTCAGACACACTAGAAATTACAATATTAAAAAGTAATATTCTTTTTTTAGGGGGAGGGAATGTGAGCCTTAGAGGTATTTTTATATACCCAAAAGACCACAAATAATAAAAAATTATATAATTATATATAAAATAAATTTATTTATATCATAAAAACACAAATTGAATCATTAATATAAGATTTACATATAAAATTTAAATTATAATTATAATTTAAAAATAAAATTACTTTTAAATTTAAAATTGTGAAAATACATTTTTGCTCAAAAAAATTAAGCAAAAATGAATTTTCAACAAAAATATTTAAGGTAAAATATTTTTGGAAACATTTAAATAAAAATAACTATAGCTTTCTATCCAAGAAATACAAATATGAAGATTATTTTACCTTTGCATTCCTCATAAAAAAATAAGGTGGGGTCATGTCAGGGTGAAAAGTGTGTAACTCAACTCTAGGTAAGCTCAAATTAAGTTGTGCATATTTACTGTATTAAAATTGAAAATCCTGAAAACTTTAATCTAATTCACACCACATGTGGTGTTAACCATCAATTTTTGTGTTAAAATTGAGGTGTGGTGTGTAGTTTAGAAGTTATGAGGAATTGAATTTTGAAAATGTGCACATGTATTACATAAGTCAGCTTTAATTCACATAATAGGTATGAATTATTACATCTTTTTACTTTAAAAGCTCAATTAACTTACATATGTAAATTAGAAATATAAGACATGGTGTGGAATTAATGAAAAAAAAATGGAAAGATTGATTATGGGGGGAAAAGGAATCTTGGCTCTAAGGGGGAGCCAGACCCTCAAAGTCCTTGCTGACAGGTGTGATATGTCATAATACACGCAAATATTCATCATCTTTGGAGTGAAACTGTGTCACAGGGTCTGTGTCTCAATTGATGATAAGTTTTTGATACCAACCAGGGCAGTTTTAGCTCTTTCCAAGAGGTTAAAGCTACCTTTAAGTTAAAACAACCTTAGTAAAAACATTTTCAACCGGTTTTGACGTACCTTTCACACATTATGACTCCTTTTGAAGGCTTGAAACCAGGTATTACTATAGCAATGGCTGATTTAAGGGTGTAAAATTGCTAAAAAAATACTTAGAAATGGCTAAAACCCACCCTTTTTTAAGCTAAACAAGGGTTCAATGATGCCATAGTTGTCTTTTCAGTTTTTGGAGTGTTTTCCATGACTGAAAAGAGTGAATTTTACTTTTGGAGTAAGAGAATTTGTGGCAATAAAATTATGTCTTCTTTGCCCCACTTTTCTCTTCATGTTAGAATCTTTTCCTTTTATGATTTGTTTAAACACTGTTAAAAGAGTAAATAAAAGATTCCAAACACCTTTTTTATATCATTTTAAATCTTTTAGCCGCAAGAAAAAATTATTATAATTATTTCTTGTAACTCTTATAATCATTTTTACCCTTAAACCACCACATAAGTGAATTAAAGCATCTTTCATCACTGTTAACTTTGTCACTTTGTTTCAAAATTCACTCTGGTCATTTTTGGGTGTGCTTTCTCTTCAATAATCTTTTGAAATAATCTTTTCTTATAATTTCCTGCAGTTCTTTGTTCAATTAATTCCAATTGAAATTTCTTTTGTAGCCTTAAATATCTCTTGCAGAGTATTTTTGGATAAAATTTTATTGTTGGTAAAACAATAAATCTGTATAATACTATTTTTTTTATACCTATAAAGCTAAAAAACAAAAATTTGGTGTGTTTTGTTTCAAAACTTTTAAATTTTACTTTTCTTAATAAATTGTGCCTTATACAAATTTTGAGGACAGGAAAAGTACTTGATTTTTATCAAAGTTTCATATCCACACCTTAGATATTACATTTATTTTATGTCCAAATTTACTGTCATTATTTGAATTTTTAATTGTTCTTTGAACTCATTCAAAACACATCAGTGTTTCATTTATTTGGCTCAAACTGAGATTTTCTTGTCTTAAGATTGTTACAAATTGATGAATTTTTATCAGAAATATGGCTTTTCACATCATTTATACCATATACAAGTTTGGAATGCCATCTATAATGTAGAAATGATTTCTGATATTTTAATCTGGCTTCCTCCCTTTTCTGTAATTCCATCATTTTTCTGGCCATCTGAACAACATTTTCTGTGGCATCTTGTAGCCCTGGCTATATGGTTTTGTGGCTGGTGCTTTGCCTTTGCCCTTTTTCTGAGCTTTTGGCTGCTTTTTCATGTTTTAATTGCTTCTTCTGGCTATTGGGGCTTTTTTTGGCCCCTGTTTGGGTGGTGGACGGTTTGTTTTCCTCCATTATGCTGTTAAAAGCATCATATTCTTCTTTTTCATCAATGGATTTCATCTATTCAGTACCTTGCAAGTGTTGGGATGGCCCAGAAATGTTCTCACAGTCAGGTAAGAGTTCATGCAGTTTTTCCACAGATCTGCAATAATTTGGTACTCTTTGTGCTGCAATGCATTGTTGTAAGCCTTCTGGATGTCTTTGTAAATGTCTACTGAGGCTTCTTTTGGCAGTTTCAGTTCTTTTTGAAGGTAAAACAGGATTATAAGCTTTAGAATGGCATAATTATTTTGTTTGGGATCCATTTACAGGGGCTTCTCATTCTGTAACTGATTGGCTTCTGCCATAATCATGTCTATAACCTTTTTGAGCACAGCTTGAGGGGCTATAGCTTGCTCCTGATCTGGTTAAAGGAATTATTATTATTAAAAATCTTAAAAATAGTATTTTTACATCAAAAAACTTACTAATGGCCAATTTCTTTGCCTTTTTGGAAGGTATTACTCATGTACAAATTGATTAAATAAGAAGAAAATGGCTCTGTTTTATTATTCTGAGCTATAGTAACAGTGCTATTATGGTCAGAATTGAGAGT
Source organism: Austropuccinia psidii (assembly GCA_023105745.1). Classification (NCBI taxonomy): domain Eukaryota; kingdom Fungi; phylum Basidiomycota; class Pucciniomycetes; order Pucciniales; family Sphaerophragmiaceae; genus Austropuccinia; species Austropuccinia psidii. The sequence goes on from JALGQZ010000013.1 coordinate 24,897,385, forward strand.
ACTTTCAGGAATAATACTAGTAGCTGTTAATTCTGTTTCAATTTTTTCTTGTCTCACTACATTGTCAGATTCTAAAATTAAATGAAAAAGCAGTTAAACAAGTTAAGAAAGTTTTTTTAAAGGAGAAATGAAAAATAAAACCTCACTTATGATATGAAAGAAGTTTTATTTTTTATGATTTTTTGAAGTATAACTTTTTTTTGAATTTTTCCATATAAGAAAAAATATTACAAAAGGTAAAAAATATGTCACAGGTAAAATATCACAGCTGGGCCCTAAATATTGAGGTGTGGATATGAAACTTTGCTTATAGATCAAGTACTTTTCCCATCCTGAAAATTTGTGTAAGGTAAAAGTGAATTAGGAATATTAAATGTTAAGAGTTTTAGGAAAAACACCTGCCAATTTTATCATTTATAACCTCATCAGTAGAAAAAAATAATATTATAAAGATTTATTGTTTTTCCAAAAATACTCTACAAGCAAGATAAAAGCTACACAAGAAATTTCTTCAAGAGCAATTTCAATTGTAATTTATTGAGAAAAGAGATTCAGTAAATTAATATAAGAACAAATTATTTAAAAATAATACTCAAGAGAAAGTGTGCCCAAAAGTGACCAGAGTGAATTTGGAAACAAAGTGACAAAGTTAACATTGATGAAAGATGCTTTAATTCACTTATGGGGTGGTTAAAGGGTAAAAATGATTATAAGAGTTATAAAAAATAATTCTAATGATTTCTTCACATGGTTAAAATTTTGAAAATTCTTTTAGAAAGGTGGTTTGCATATTTTATTGATTGGTTTAACAGTGTTTAAACTAATTATAAAAGGAAAAGATTCTAAGATGAAGAGAAAAGTGGGGCAAAGAAGACATTCTTTTATAGCCACCAATTTTCTTACTCAAAAAGTAAGATTTACACTAATAAGCCGTGCAAAACACCCTGACAACAGAAAAGCCAATTATGGCATCATTGAACCCTGGCTCAGACCAAAAAAGGGCTGGTTTTAGCCAGTTTAGACCCTTAAATCATCCATTGCTACAGTAATACCTGGTTTAAAGCCTCCAAAACAAGTCATAACGTGTGTAAGAGATTTCAAAACCAGTTAAAGCAGTTTTTACTAATATTTTTTCAACTTAAGGGTAGTTTTGCCCTCTTGGCAACAGTTAAAACTGCCCTGGTTGGTATCAAAACCTCATCATCAATTGAGTCACAGACCCTGTGACTCAATTCCAGGCCAAAAGTAACAAATTTTTGCATCAATTTTTCCATACCATGCCTGTCAGAAAGAAATTGTGGGGAGTCTGGAACCCTTGGAGCCAAGATTCCTTTTGCTCCCCAAAATTAGGCTTTCCAATTTATTTTTTCTTCAATTCCTCATCATGTATTATGCTTGTAATTTAAATATTTAATTCAATTGCTTTTTTACAGTACACAACTGTAAAAATTGATACCTTGTATGTAAATCAAAGCTCACTTATGTAATAGACGCACACATTTTGACATTGCAATTTGAAATCCTTTTTTTGTATGGACCACCCCTGAGACCTCTCATAAATTCCTCATAACTTCTAAACTAAACAGCACAACTCAATCTTAACACAAAAATTGAAGATTAGCACCACATTTGGTGTGAATTAAATTAATGTTTTTAGGATTTCCAGATTTTCATACAGGAAATACTAAAAACTTAACTTAAGCTTATTCAGAGTTTAGTTACAGAATTCTCACCCAGAGGTGACCCCACATTATTTTTTATAAGGAATCCAATGGTGATATACTTTTCATAATTTTATCTCTTGGAAGAAAATTTATAATAAATTTTATTTAACTTTTTTCCAAAAATATTTTAAATTTAAAATTTGGGTTAAAAATTTCTTTTTACTTGACTTTTTCAAGTAAAAGTGTGTTTTCACAATTTAAATTTTTAAGGAATTTTAATTTGATATATAAATTTTATATTTATATTTTAATTTTCTTTGTATAATATAAATAAATTGATTTATTTATAACATTTTTCTCTTATTTGTGGTCTTTTGGGTATATAAAAATACTCATAAGGCTCACAATGCCACAGCAAGCCATTTTGCTTCAAGATGCCTACAACCAGTTCTATGGCATGTTGAACATGGAATCATGTTGGCTCAGCCTTATTTCTTGGAAAAAAGTGAAAGGCATGGTCAATCTTCTTTCTCCTTTGTATGAAGATACCCTCATAATTTGTGGTGCCAATTACCCAATCATAAGTAAAGTACTCCCTCTTTATATACTACTCCTCAAGAAAAGAAATGACATAAGTTCCTTCCTGTTCTTCTTTCAATCTGTACATATAGAACAAGAATATCATTAATTTAGGCCTGAAATCAATATGAAATTGGCCCAATAGGGACAGAAGCCACATATTTGATGTCAAACCTGTCCAAATACCTGGGATCACTATTATGTAAGACACCATTGGTTTTTGCATCAATTATTTATCTGCGGTTCAAAATGAAATGTTTTGTCACTCCTTATTTAACTGTGGTGCCTTTTGGGAAATTAGAAAACAAGATTGCTGGAATTTTTGAAGAAAAAGCACAAAATCATTGCAGTGGCGTTAATCACTGTCAACAATAACCCAAACAAAATGGAGGTACACAGTTATTTGATGGAATTTATACCTCACATTTTCCTGGAGGCAGTACAGTGGAAACCATAATTTTTTTTTGTCAGAACCACCAGAGAAAAAATCAAAAGATATACTGTTGTTTTGGAAATCATGGTTCACTATCTTTCCAACTCTTGCACTTATGACACATAAATATCCATCCATTCCAGCAATGAGTGCACCATACAAACATGTTTTATCCTGTGCAAAAAAAATACTCAGCTATTAACAAGCTTCACTATCATCAACATATGCTTAAAAGCTGCCATGTTTTAAGGATTGGGCTTGTACTTGTGGCTTCATCTACCACAACAACTTATTTTTTGTTTTTTCCTTTTTGATCCCAATATCAATGTAAAGTAATAAGCTTTTCCCTGTTTCCTTATTTCTGGGCTTTCTTAAACCCCCCTTAGTACCATAAGATTTCAAGCCCCAAGAATATTGAGTTGAAAAATTAACCCCTGACTGTCAGGGTGAGTCTATGTAGTAGTTAAATAAACATAAACACAACTAGTACTCTGACTGTGACACAGTTAAAATTGACTAAAAATAAAATTTAAAAGACTCTACTGTTATTAAGAACAGTGGTGATGAATCTACTGAGAGTCTTGATTGTGGAGGCTAAATATCAATGACTATAATAATAAATACAATCATTATTTACTTATAATTATATCTGAGATATTATAAGGATACTACTGTTGGATGAAAGTTTTATCATGTAATTATAACAAAAATAAGATGATAAAGGTCTTTTCCAATGAGGAAACACCTTCTCTTATCACCTCTGAGGACTTTGAAGGGCTGGTAAGCTCTTAAAATGTCTTAAGAGGGAAATATTTCACTCTGAAGTCTGAATTGTGGGTCTATACAATCAATTCTTATGTCAGTATAGTCAGAATTGTAGTTTTCGGACCACAAATGATCATTATGGATCAATAAAGGATAAAAACTTCCTTCACCGGCCATGTCAGTAGTTTTATAATGCAGCCAGGGTGTTTGGATAACTAGTATTAGTCATCCTGCGCAGGTATAAGCCATAAAAAAACTGTTATTTTAAGTATTTAGACAATACTGGTGGGTACAGTATTGGCCAAAAAACTTCCAACCCAGATATCACAGTCAGTTTTTGAGATATTGAGAATCCAAGAGCACAGAATTGAAGGGCTTTATGAGCTCTTCAATTTGGTATTCTTCATGTTCACCCTTTGCAAAAAAGGCAAAAGCTATATGGGTTCTAAGTTTTTTAATGTATTTTTGTACATGAGTATGTAGCTTCAAAAACTTCCAAGCCAGATATCTTTGCCAATGTAGACGATATCTGTATTCTAATGATACAGAAGTGTAGGGCTTGATGAGCTCTGAGCTTTGGTATACTATAAAGTACAGATGTATGAATATATGGAAAAGATACAGGGGCTTCTTTATGTTGCTTTTTTGAGAAATCTTGTATTTTGAGTGATAGATCTTTGAACAAAGATTCATCTGGAAATTGTGCAGATACATAAGTATAAGGTATCTCAAATTAAAGCTCTTATTTAGAACTTTTATTTGGTTATACTTTTGTATAGTATTGTACAAGCCCTCCTAGACTCCAAGGGGTTTTAATGGTATTTCCTGAAGTAGGAGTGCTATAGGAAAATGGATGGTACCATTGCAAAGCTTTCATTGAGAGCTTTAAGAAAAATACCATTTTGTTTGGGGTTTCATCAAATATGCATAATTTAGATGAGAGGTGAAAATAAGGGCTTTGACTTATTTCAATTTATCTTTAAGTTGTTATATTGTTGTTGTTTCTTATCCTATTTGGATAAGGCTGGTATGTTTATTTTTGGGGATTTTCCCTCTTTGTATTTATACCTGTATTGGCTATGTTTTCCCAATAGTTGCTATACCATTACTTATGGTATTTGGATGTCATTCTGGTTCTCTCTTTGGAGTCACAGGGTGATACTGACCCCTTATGTGAAGCAGGTCTCTGCAGAGACTCCTCAAAAAACTGATATCCACTTTGGTGTTCACCCTCAAGTTTGCTGCGGTCGTTCTGAATATGCATATTCAATATCAAAGGCAAATCCCATTTCTCAAAAATCTGGCGGCCATGACCAATTAAGGATTTGTGCCCGGGGAGCCAGGCCCAAAGCTCCCATGATTCTTATGCCGGATGGAATTTCTTGTCAATTAACGATGACGGACTCATAAACGGAAGGGTTTTAAAGCAGTGTCGAACAGTTTTGGAGTTCGGTCCCTAGTAAGATTGTTTTTTAACCTTGAAGCAATCTTTGTCTTCAATTGCTGACCCTCATTGTTTGCAGATATCATTCGAGGTCGAAAGCTAAATAGCCTCATGGCATCAAAGGCTCTTCTGGCGTTCCGTACTGGATCTGATGTTGTTGCTGCCCTGTGCCAAGAGGAGCCCGTTCGCGTTGGCGCAGGTCTTTATATCGTTTCACTGTCTCCCGGTTCCGTCAGACTTTCGAGCGTTGCTGACGAAAATTTCTGTGCTTCCCTTCATCTTTCAGCGCTTGATCATCTTCGCCTTTTATGCTCCATCCAACCTATCTCGGCTGTTATCGCCGATTACCTCAAGCTAGAGCCCACTGCAGATTCTTTGCTCAACGTCCTCAATCTTGCTCGACAGGTGTCTTGATTTCTATCGTTTTATGGTCAATCAATTGTCCAACTTTGCTTATCAGTCAATTTTACTTTTCATTGTCGTAGTCAAATTCAATCCATCTTTTGGCCAACTCTCTCTATACTTTATCGTGTATCATCTCCAGGTTATCGTCAATATCATCGGAGTCCAATCAACCAATCAATCTATCGACAATAATCAATCATCTCATTCACAATCATTCAAAGTCTATTCACAGATGTTTTGCTCCTGGGAGGACGGAAGCCACATTAGCCTGTTTGAGCTTATTGATTGCGTGTGTCTCTTGGGATGAGGGATCTTGTTCCAAGGTTGTCATCGGCGATTTGAGATGGGACACTAAAACTATTGCACGCCTTCTCAACACCCGTCAAGTCGCAGTTTCTCCCAATGAGACGAAGACGCCAAAATCCACACGGAATGGTGCCCAAAACCTCAAATCATTTAAAATAAAAGGTGGCCTTCGAAGCGCAGACGTTCGCACAATGATGCTCCGATTCATTTTCATTACCACACACCTCCCTCATCTACATTGGTCTCACAAGTTGGAGTTTTGGAGAACAAAGGGCCTTGTGGATGGCGTATTGAAACACTTGCGCACAGATTCTTACGAAATTATAGCGTATGTTTTGATAAATCTTTGGGAAAATGTAGTGAGGCAAGATTCTTGGGCCATGTCAAAATACAATTTATCGCATGAAGCTTCCACTCTTGTCGCCAAACTTCCAGCATGGGAATTGCTCGACGGTAAAGTTATTGAGGCCATTGCCGAGCTACTGGACCGTGATGACGCTGTCAAGGACGCACCGGGCTCAAGTCATTCTTTTTCGGAAACAATTGCTCAAATGGTCGAGAAATTCCTTACAAACTTGGTTGATTACATTCATGAATTGTTCCCGATGAATCTACTTCAGAGCCATTCCAACATTCGATTGTTACAGCACCGTATCTTACTTACTTTGATCAAGTCCCTGGCACCTACCAAATCTTTGAGACGTCAGCGAATCGCTCTTCATATCCTATGTCTTGCTCCTTCATGCTCTTCGACTCTTTGGCGAACAACCGCGCCGGCGTCTGAGCCCGCTGCTACTCTAGGTTGGATCTCATCCGTTGGCTTTGCTACCAAGGTCGCGTCACTTCCAATCACCTTGCCGCACGAATCCAGACATTTGGCCGTTTTCATAGAGGACAAGGGCACTTTAACCGCAATTGCTAATAATTTATTGGCTCAATGCGTTCCAACTCCCGTCACACGACTTTGGTTTACCAGAGCTTTGCAGCATGAGAATGCCCTCGTCAACTTTAGTGCTCTTAGCTTGCTTTTGAGTGGGTTGAAGAAGGCTTTGAGTATATCTCGACAGCTCAAAGTCGCTATGGGGCAGCAAGAGATCAATATAGACTGTATCGGTAACATAAAACAGTGTGTCCCTGGTCAACGAGCAGCTGCGACAAACCATTGGTCAACCCTCCAATCCGCTTTCCATTTGGCGTTACAAGCAGTATTGCCTGACCCGCAGGTTCTGATTGCAGCTCTGAAGTTAGCTCCACGTCGAGCCGCTGGAAATAGGGTTTTGGTTGCGTCATCGGGTTGCGAGACTCAAGAGCCCGTTGAAACCCAAAAGCACCATGATGGCGATGGCACCGATGTCGACATACTCTCATTTCATATTCTCGCCGTCTTATTGATGTATCATGAAATAATGCCACATTTGATATATTGTCTCAATTTTGATTACACCAAACTTATACCAGTTTTCTTGAAGGTGGGCGAGGAAGACGGTCATACAGACTTAAAGAATACGTCCATTTCCTCAAATCGCCACAATAGTGCCGTCTCTTATCTTTGTCAATCCCGAATATTGCGGCTTATTACATATTCAGCCCAATCAAATTTTATTCCAGCTTCACCGAATCTTGTAAAGTTTTTGTTGTCTATATCTTGTGCTCCGCCAGTGAACCGCAGCACCCCTTCAAGTTTCTCTGTACCTCAGTCAATCAAAGAAACTGCTCATAGAACCTTGCACGCAATTTGCAAATCTTCTGTTCCACATTTGAGAGATGAATATGAAGTTAAAGAACTTGACTTATGGATTTATGGCCTGGCTGAGTTAAAAAGGATCCTTGGAGACGTCACCAACCTCATCGCTTTTTTAGATGATTGCCTTCGTGCTTGTTTGCGGAACCCCTTGAAGTATGTTCAGATGAGTGATGAGCGCACAAAGCTCTATCCTCTTCTTTCAGGCGGCTTCCGTTTTCCTATCCTTTTGGCTTCTCTGCTGTCTAAAGTGACGAACATAACGACGGCCTTTACCAGTCAAACAATTAATCCTTCGAGAGAGAATTTAATATCGATCATCATTAAGTTTCTTGACATTTACCTTTTGAAATCCCTTACCAGCCCACATGACTTGCGACCGATTATACTGATTCAACACATCTCATTCGAATTCTGTCAACTTTTGAAGGTTGCCTTCGATCAACAGAGAGCTCGTCATCTTCATTTGCCGACTTATATGGGTCCAACTATTTTGTCTCTTTTGATATCCGTCACCCAACCGATCATTGAGAGGGGAAGCTTGAGTCAACCTGATATTTCTTGGCCGTTGCATATCTCCCAAAGCACTCTCTCAGACCAGCTCACAGCTTTGAAAGTTATGCACAGGTTGTTTGTGGCTTTAAGCAAGCAGCAAACAGCGACTAACAACAAGAAAGCAGTTATGCTAATTGACTTCAGTCCTTCTGATGACAATGTTCTTTCAACAGAAGGACGATTAAGCTTGATAAGGTTTATTACGCGCTCTTTTGAAGTTGACAGATTCAAAATTAAGCCTTTTATCAAGCAAGACACCGAGGTGGTACACGTCCCACTGGGGTACGATGACAAGGCCAAAAACATTAAAGCGCTACTTGATCTCATTGCCCATTCACTCACCCAAGATCCACTTCTTTTTGAGGGCTTTATGCAGGATGAAGCGCTCTGGCACGTGTCACAGCAGGCTGCTGATCAACACGATTATGTATTGCTCTTAGGTACCCTCCCGTCTTTTCCTTCATTTGCTTTTTCAATTGGGCCCTGACTTAACAATTGCGCCTTTATAGATATTATGCAAATCTTTTCCTCCGGTGTTCCAAAGGTTAGACCTATCGAGGAGCAAGCGTTCGCCCGTTATGTCGAGCTTCTGAACAAGGCCTTAATTTCCACTTTGATCTCGGATCCTGGCATGCCACAGCATTTTGAAAAATCCCGTATTGTTTGCCCACTTTTACTTTCTTTTGATATTTGTTTTGATTGGGTTAATGTATGATGAACTTATTCTGCGGGGTTTCCCATTTGTCCGGCGGCCAGTTGCTTCATTGCGTAACAACTCTGTTGCCAGTACTGACTAATGCAAACCAATGCCAACTTCTGGTCTCGATTTTGACGCATGCTCAGTATTCCTTTATAAGAGACAAATGTGATGACTTCTCAACGTTATTAGGTGCAGTAATGAAATGGAACACGAAAGAAAATCAGCTATTACTAGAACGTTTCCTAGTCTCGCCTATTATGGAGAAGTTATTATACATATCACAACTTGACCACGCGGAAGCAGCCCTCGAGTTGGTACTAGTTTTGGTCGAGCAGTCTCTTGGCCCGAATGCTTCCAAAAATTTTGAAATTGCTGATCAAATATGGGAGACATATTCTCAACAAGTGCTTCAGCAGAATTTGATTGGGCTCAACAACGTCAACAATAAAAAACTCAAAGTAGTTACTCTTTTGGTCCAGCAGAACAGCAATATTTATTTGGCCGCTGTTCAATGGCTCGCGCAAGTCCCCATCTCGCAATTTAATTTGCCTTGGAATGGCATTTTGAATTTATTGGTGGCTTGCCTAGAAATTTCCCCGTTCGACGACTCTAGTAGCAATTTATGCCAATTTCCCACCACTGAATGTTGGGATCAATCCCGCCTTGAAGAGCTACTGGAAAAAATTGGTTCAGGCTTACTTTCAGAACAATTTCAGGCCGATGATTTGGCATCACAAGAAGCAAGGGCAAGCCGAATTTCGGCCTCCAAAGCTTTTAAACTCATTTGTTCACGCCTACAATTACGCTCAAAGTTGAACGTCGATACTTTTTTGTCACATGATACAACCACCATTGGGGTAGCTCCAGCATTTGTTGAAACCCTGAATGTACTTCGGGAAATTCGATCAAATTATCTCACGTCTTATGTTTCTCGATGTTTACTGTGGCTAGTAAGAAGATTCGCCGAAGATGACGTTTTGACTATTGACACAGAAGCACTTTGTGAAGGTTTTGAACAGTACTTGAGCAGTGATTTTACTGAAGGCATTCTGCCTGTACATCTTGTAAATCCCATACTCACCGCTGCATTGCATAGATGGCTTGACTGTGGATTTGTAATGAAGCTAGTAGCTTCTTTAATTCAATTTACTAAACTGGACGATACAGAGGTTCTTAAGCACGTTCGGGCTTTGGCGGAAGGCCGAAAATTTCGCTTATTAATGACTTCGGCTAACAAGAACGAAGATCAGGCAGTGCTGGTGGTCTCTATCCTGGCTAAACTGGTGATGAATTATCCTGCAGTTACTATTAAAGCGACTCTTTCGAGGTCTTTGATCCCGTTTTATGGTGGTTCAATGTCTTTAAAAGACAGGCTGATGTTTCAGATTTTTCGAGTTGAAGATTTATGGTCTGACAAATCAGCACTGGACGAAGTGTTTTTGTCTTGGAAGCCGCCCACCACTCAAATTTCATCAGTTGCGGCAAAGCCTTTCGACTTTCTTGCTTTACTTGATTCCGATAAAATTGACGCTACCTGTGTTTGGATGATGAGTCGACTCAACTCGCAACCTTCTCCAAGCTTGTCTTACTATGACCCGGGCTTTTTGCTTTCTTCATTTTTACGCAATATTGAGAATACACCTGTTTTGATTGCCACATGGCTATTGATTGCTCGTACTGGCATGTTAGGGTTAGCGATGTGTGCGCTGTCTAGCGCAAGAAAATCTTGGCGTTTTCTCGGGGATAGATGCTTGGCTAAGTCTCAAGAATGTTTAAATGTTGGGTTTTTCTTTTCTTTGCTTTAAAAAAGTGTGAAGAAAATTTTTTGACAAGTTAAATCAACTCCCAGGCGCTTAACCATACAGATACATTGGATATCTTATTACCATTGAATCATTTTCGCCGTTTACATTCAGCAGGAGAGAATAAACATGCTGCTGCTAACACCCCACCCTTGATTACGCTGTTCCTTGCGCGATCTTTGAAGGTCTTTTGCAGCACCCCTGAATCCTCACTTTACCCATCTATGTCTCGATTTTTGTTGCATCGAGCATTAATAGATTCAGCGGACGTTCCTATGTTATATTCATTGTTATACTCAGATAATTCACCAACTGAGCACCATGTTTGGCTTCTGAAGGTGCTACGCGATGGGCTGCATACTGCTGCTGTAAGCGTATTCAAGCTTTAAACTTCTTTGATGTCACTTTCATTTATGCGTTGTCTGCTTATTTTTCTGAAGGATTGGCGTATAATGGATTTTCGACAAACGATTGACATATTGATGACTCTTGTTTTGTCATCAATTCATACGACCTCATCTACTCTTCGGCTTTTGCTGCTTCAAGTAGGTAGCTTTGCTATTTTGTTAATATTAGATAGCGCACTTCTGATGAACCCATGCAGTTGTTAAGAAAAGCCACGTCGCATAACCAATCATGTGTGAAACTCGTCAATAAATCAGCATTGGTGCACGTTCTCAAGCGCCTCCAGCCATTATCCAAGGCCGAGTGCAGAGAATCTCTTAAGATTATGGAGCAAATAGCTGCTCGACTGCCCCTATTTTACCGAGAGACTGCCGCAGACGCCGTAGAAAGCATTGGGGGGCTTCTCAAAACCCAGCCAATGAGAAATCAAGGTGAGGATATATTGAAATGCTGGGTGTTTTTGCGGGCAATTACTAATCTTTACAAAATCTACATTTAGCGCTTGCCACGCCATCGTTGGCCATAATACGCTGCTTATTAGTCAGCGCTCCTTTCTGGCTGAACGCCTCAAATCGTTTTTTGCTCATAGAGCTGGAAACTTTGGCATCTGTGTTGCGACATAGAACCCCTTGCGATGCACTAATTCATGAGATTGATATGAGGTTCTTATATCTACATCATCAAGATATTTAACGCATGTGTTTTTACTAAACCTCCGAATTTGCCATTTTATCGCAATTTGAATGAAAATTCTAATTTAAATTGCCTTGAGCCCTAGTGAAAAGATATGAAAAACATATAAGCAAGCAAAAACATTCTTGAAAATTCGAGTGCTAATTTAAAATGATAAGGTGTGTTAATAGGAAGAAGTGCGTATGTATAAACACATCTTTACTTGTTTGCACTAAATAAGTGAAGAAGAGGTGAAACTTAATTTGGAACTGAGATTACAGTATACAATCTTATGAAAATAAATAAAACGGTAAAGCTTCATATTTCAGGATGTGAAATGCCCTAACTCCAAGTATTTGGTAATTACCATTTTGGACCCAGGAATTTAACCATGGACTCTCAAAAATTTTTGAAAATTATTTGATAACCTTTTTCAGGGCAAAAAACTTCATATTGTTGAGCAGGGTTTTTTTTAAAAAAAATTGGGAGAAATTATGTTTTTTGGCCATAAATGGGTAAGAACATGATTATGTGTTTTACTCACTACCCTGAATATAGAGATATGAATAAAAATTACTCTTATTAATTTTTTTTAAGATTAAAGATAAAGATAAAATATGAAAACATATTTTCAAGGAAAACTATGTTTTGAAAATTGAGTTTTCAAAAGTATTTTTCATTGAAAGGACATCCATCTTAACTTTAAAATATCATTTCATTCTATTACTCTGAATTTTGCTAAATTGAAAACAATTCTTGGAAAAGGGGAAATAATTTTGAAATAATTTGAAAAATGATTTCAAACATAAAAATTAAGTAAAAGAAAGATTTTAAATTTGAATTTGAGATAAAGTGGCTATAACATGAACTCTACATATATAATCCACCATGATGTTCTAGCTGAAAGTTAATACTAAAGTTTTCTCTAAAATTTTTCCATTTTACCAAGAATTCATTATACTCCTACATTTGAAAAAGTAGTGATTTTTTGAAGTGCTTAGTTACATTGATGATTCAAACAATATCTCCATCTTATAAATAGTAAGATTCAAGTGATGTCCTGTCACAACCATGGCAATTCACCATCTTGGACCTCAATATGGCATATCCATGCCATATCCAATTTATGGCAATTTGGTGATATCCATAATCATTGTCCAAATTGGCAATTTCATTTTTTTGGCCTTTTATGATCATTTCACTATCTGGGCCCAACTTGGCACCTTCACCATCATCAGGCCTTTCCTGGCCTTCTTCTGCTTTTGAGAAATCTTTTGTGTTTTCCAGTCAACAGGTAAAATACAGCCCAAAAGCCTGTATTTGGCTTTTTAAGCTTTAAATACAGATTTGCACATTTTGATGTATTTTCCATTTTAGGCCATTTTCCCATGTAATACAGGAAGTATGCCCAAATGGCCATATTAGGCCATTTGGGGCTTAATTGCCATATTTGCGCAAATAAAGTTTTTAAGCTGTATTAGCTGCATTTGGCCAAAACACCCAAAGACAACCTTTCACGTTTGAAGCCACTCAAAACCCAATTTTCACTTATATCCTCTGGCATCAATCCCAAATACCTTTGGCCATTTCCACCCTCCAATAACCAAAAGTGCCATAAATGATGTTATACACCATTATGAATCTTTTTTCACCAGAAATCCAATGGCCCCAATATCAAATGGTTATTTCAACTTTTCATCAGGTCATCAAGGAATGTCATCCAGAGGATTCATCAAGGCTCAAAAGAAAAGCGTCAATCTCAAATACCAATGATGCCATCAAGCAATCATTGGTCATTCTCATTCACAGTATTCCTCTAAGCAAATACTGACAGTTCATTCTCAAGGGATATTCAAGAGGCAGTTCCAAAACAATTTGCCAAGGGTCAGTGCTCCATCAATCCACCTTGGAAACCACATTCATTCAATACAGTCTGGATTCATCAAGACCTGTATTTTAACTAATACACCATGGGAATTTCATTCAACCCAGTTCATTTCCCAATTTGGAAAGATATACACTTCATCAAGCAGTCAATACAGCTTCAAGGATTCAATACATACCAGCTGTCAGCCTGAAGGAGTCAAGCTCTCAGATTTTTACATATACCAGCCTCCTTTGACCCTGGGGGGTTTTTCCCCCATTTAAGTAATATATTTCGATTTTATTTTATCTTTATTTATCTTATCATTTTGTTAAGTGAATACTGATATTATCAAGTCAGTAATTTAGCACCTCTTTCTCTTTGTTTATTTGCCTGTCAATGGATATTTGGTGGTCATATCCTTGCTAATTCCATTGTTCATTTTGGCAGGTTGAAACAGTGATTAAGGACTTGGTTGGATCTTTGGTTATTTGGCTTCTCATTTCTCTTATTGCATCTCATCTTTTGTACTCGCATATTTATTAGAGGAATTTATTCTTTTATTTTTATTTTCTTTATCTTTTGGAGTCTTCCAAGTGAGTTCCCTGATTTCTGAGCTCCAGGCCACTCTTGATTTCCACTAGAGCCCCTGTGACATTATGTTAATTAACTCATAATTTCTTTTCATTCTTTTCATTCTTTATTTATGATTTCATTCACTCATTTCATCAAAATTATGACTCTTTAATGCTTATGAACTTTATGATTCATTGTCATCTCTCAATTTTCTCTCATTCATTCTTCATTTTGAAAATTGAAAGCTGACCAATTTTCATTTTTGTTTCTCTTTTTAAATCTTATCTCAAATCATCAAATTTATTTCATTCATAATTCAGGCTTAATTTTAATTTGATTTTCAAATTTATCATCAAGATTATTCAGATACACTCTTCACATCAAGATTCATATTGATTCATTCTTCAAGAATTTTGATTTTTAAAGAAGAACTCACTTGATTTGATTTGATTTGATTTATTGATTTGACATAAATTGATATTGACTTCAAGAAAATTGATTGAACTTTGCTTTCATTGATTTTGCTGATTTTTCACATCAAGAATCTTGGCATAAATTGACTTTGCCTCAAGAATTCATTTGATTGATTGATTTTTGAAAGATTTTGGTTTTTATTGATTTGACTTATTGATTTATTGACTTGAAGATTTTATTTTGATATTGATTGATGAATTTATCTCAAAGTTTCATTGTTATTCATTGATTTTCTTCAAGAAATTGAAATTGATTTTGAAATTGATTTTGACTTCAAGTTTCCTGTTTATTTGCCTCAAGATTTTCATCTGCAAATTTTTGATTGTATTAATTTCATTTCATTTTATTCCTGAAATCATGGCTGTTCAACATTGTGAGCCTTGAGGTATATTTTAAATACCTAACCAAAAATATCTTGAAAAATAAATTTTGAACTATGCATAACCCATAAGTCATGTATATATTCAAAATTCATCTATTTTTATTTTAGAAAAGATGAATAGCTTTTTTGTGAGTAAGTAAGTCCATGGATTTGAGACCAGATTCGGATTCTACACAGAAATTCACCTAGGGTAACTCTATAGAGTGAATAAGCTTAAATTAACTCTAAGAGGTGGTAATATGGAAAATAATTCAATACCACATAAAAGAATTGTGAAGATTTTTGTTTTTCTCAATTTCACACCAAAATAATAGGAATGTGAGAAGTCCCATTTTACATATACACTAAGAATAGTGGGATATGGTGGCACTTGATATTATGGTATTCTAAAATACACTTTTGGTACACCCATAGTGGATATCAGTCCTTAAGCCCGAATTTCTATTTTTGATATGAAAATAGTCAAGGGGAACAAAAGACATCAGAGAGCCAGGGTACCCAACTTCTGAAGCCTCTGAAGCATGGACAGCTTCAAAGCTTGGACCCATGGCTGATCTTGGCCCAATTAGTATACTAGAAAATTCTGGGAACTTGGTTACCAAGTTAAAATCTCATTAAATCATAAGAAAATAGAAAATAAGATGCTATTTTGACATGCCAAGGAGGTAAGGAGAAGCTTAGACTCCTGTAACCATGTCAATTCTTGAGGATTTTCCATGGATAAACCCTAAAAGAGTAATTGGAACCCTTTTTAGACTAGTGTCCAGTGATTTACCTCATAGAAACCAGCAATATAGTATTATTTGCAATTCTACATAGAAATGAGGTAAAAACTTCAAAAATTCATTAAAAATGAAATTATTAATGAATCTTTCCGTAACTTTCAGGACCAAATAATAAAAGTATAATTCATATAAAAACCAAAAATAATCATACTTTTATAAGTAAAATTAAAAGCTTTACTTACAGTCCATTTTTCATAATTCTATGTGAAATACTGAATCTTCAAAAATTCACAGAAAATACAACCTGTGATGAAATTTCCAATAACATTGATAACTTTGAAAAATTAATGTTTATTTCAAAATAAAAAAATATTTACAGTTTTTACTCCTTTCATTCTTAACCATATTTGGGTTGGTAGTCACATAAAAGCATCAATTAAGTAATTATGATAATCTTACATGACAACAGATGATGCAATCATTAATCCAGAAAGGATTACTGTTTTCTCACTCACTGGGATTTAGGTTTGCTTCATGGAATGCCCCTGTGAGCTTTCTTAGACTTAAAAGAGGCCTCCTCTTGCTGTTTTTTCCAGATCATCACATTATTCAATTATACCATTATTACCAACAAGTAAGTATTAGTTAATCTTTTCTTAAGTGTTTTATTCTTTTGGAATAAATTAGAAGGACATGAAATCAAAGAAACAAACTATATATTGTTTTAATCCTGTTATTAATCAATTTTGATCCTTTAAATCCATAATTATCCATAAAATTCCTCTCCTATTATAATTCAATAAGTTCTTTGGAGTATTAGTGAGTGTTTTGTCTTAATTCTTAAACTTTTTCTCTGGTAATAGTTTTCTTCAAGGATTATATTTATCATTATTCTTGCAAAAGAGTATTGAATTCTTCTAGTAATTGATTCTTGTAGACCATTACTGCTTACTGTTATAATTGCTATTAGTGTATAAAAATTCAAAGAAATAATTAATTATTTGATTGTTTAATTGTGGTTATAACAATTTTTGTTATTATATTTCATAAGAACAGTCATAGTACTGTTGATTAATAGTAATATTGTCAAAAGTTTCATAGAAAAATCTTTCATTTGGGGGCCTGTCCGTGATTTTATCCATAGACTTGGCTTTAATCATATTCTAGACTTCATCTTTTGTTCTAAAAAGCCACCATTCCTCCCAATTCTACATCTGGGGGCCTGGCCATGTTTTTTGAACCTTGTACCCTTAATTAATATATTTTTAAGTTTCAAAATATATCAATTTAATTATTTTTTTTCTTTCAATTTGAAGTTGAAATTATTTTTTATTTTTGAAATTGTCTTTAAAATCTTTTTCATTGAGGAATTTGGTTCAATTTTATATTGTTTTTCACATGGCCTTTTCACATCCAAAAACTTATAAAATTAATCTTTGAGTTACTCTGAATTAATTTCAAATCAAAATCTTAAATTTCTAAGTTTTTTCTTTAAAAAGAATAATTCTTTCAATAAAAAAATAATAACAAAACCGTATAAAAACTCTTTGAAACATCTTTTAAGTATAAAAAATTAATTTTCTTTTTTAATTTTTTGCTAGTGTCTTTGATCAAATACTGTGCAGCTGGTAAAAGACTCAGTAAAAGATATATTTGACAGAGTTAGTTTTGGTCTGTCAGCCTTAATCCATGAATACCAAGCACTGAGGGACTCAAACCCTCATCATCAAAATTCATGAGAGATGCTCTTACCAATTGAGCTAAGTGCTTGTTGTAGATGAGTAGTGAGTGAAGAAGCCATGCCTGCTTTGACTACGTATTAGCCCTTCCTAATCATGGTGCAGCAGGTGTGCAAGCATGCTTAAGAGAAGCTATAACATAATCCAACAATATTACTGGTCCAGAATCTTCAGAAGAAGAATCTGAAGACAGTATTGAAGTTCAAATTGCTAAAAGAGGCACTTTGTTTCAAACAGAAAAATAAAAACAACCACCAAAAGGTGTGTATTTTTGACTTGATTCTTAATTTTTTCTCTTAAATTGATGTAAAATGGTGCATACCAGGAATGGAAGAAACTATTTAGTCCATCCATATGGATGTGGAAAAAGAAGAGGCAAGCCCAAGTCCAAAATTGGCAAGTCTTCCTCAAGAAAGACACATCTGGAGGATGCCAGAGTTTCCCCCATTCCCCAAGGTCTGCACCCACAAACTTTGATGTAAACTCTGAGTCTGAACTAATTCATGATAATATTTCAAGGGCTAAACCGTTTTTAAGTGGCAGAAATAGAAATCTATCAATGCCAATATAAGAATTGGTACAGAGAAGCCAAAGAGGAGGAGTGGGAAATATGCACAGCCTTTGGCAGGGAGCCATGAACTCCTACATACATCAAGAGATTTCTGGGTCAGGAGAAGGCCATAGAACCTATAGGAGGATGGAGCCCATGGTCTTGCAAAGACAAGGTCAAACAGATAAAGAACTGGTTGAAAAATAAAAGTATTTTATCCATAGACCAGAAGAAGGAACTGGAAATGATTCCAGCTTTGGAGAAAGAAGGCCAAGTGGCATCAACCAGCTCCAAACCAGCTCCAGAAGTGCTCAAAGACAAACCCAGAGGACCTCAGAAGAAGAAGAAAGGTCCCAATACCCATCAGGGCAAAGGCAAAGGAGATTGGCACAGACCTTACCCACAAGGGTACAGGATCCCCAGATTGGAGCCTTCAGCCATTGAAAGTGTCTTCAATATGGCCATAACTCTCAGGGAATTCACAGCCAAAGAGCAGGAAAGGATTAACAGGACCTTTCCACACAAATAATACAAGAAATAATTTTTTTTAAATCTAGTATCAATATAGAACTTGGTAAATTTGATGAAAAGTAAAATAAAATAACATCAGATATAAGTGAATTAAAGAAAAATGACAAAAATTCTACTGAGTGGTGTGAGTTGACAAATGTCAAACTTGATTCAATTACCAATACATGTGACAGAATTGAAAGTAAATGTCAAGTTCAAGAGGATGAAATAGGAGAT
The DNA here is from genome assembly GCA_023105745.1 of Austropuccinia psidii. NCBI lineage: Eukaryota > Fungi > Basidiomycota > Pucciniomycetes > Pucciniales > Sphaerophragmiaceae > Austropuccinia > Austropuccinia psidii. The sequence goes on from JALGQZ010000013.1 coordinate 24,915,913, forward strand.
ATTTCCATTTCACACATCAATGAGCAACTTGCAAGTATAAGAGGTCAGCTTTTGGAAATAATTAATAATACCAATCAGTTTGCCCCCCATTTGGCAAAAAGTGACAGTGAAAGGAAGAAATTAAAGAATGAAATCATTGCGAATGTGGAGAAAATTAATAAGAATTATGAACCACATATTCCAAGACATTCTACACCTTTGACTGAAGAGAAAATTTCCATAAAAGGAAGTTTGAACCCCTTTTTAGGAGAAATTCCTATCTATGCAAAAGATATTCCCAAACTGGAATAATTGCCTACATTCTCTGGTGAAGGAGAATACAATTGTATTGAGTTATTCAGAACAATCGATATGTTGCAAGAGGATGTTCACATACCTTATGAAATTATAGTGGGAAATCTACACTCTTTGTTTACCAGAACTTCAAAGAAATGGTATTACAAAATGAGACAAGCTCATGGTAAACATTATTGGCCTTGGTAGAAATCTGAAATAATCACCAAATGGGCCAACAATTCTTGGAGATTTAAAATGGAAAATGCTTTTTAAAGCACCATTTTTAACTCAGAAAAGGATAAGCCACTTACTTGGTTCCTCAAACAGAAAGACAGATTATCTGCCTTACACCCAGATATGTCTGACTCTATGATTAATATGAAAATATTAAGAATATGTGGAGGAGAACTAGAAAATGCTATTAAGTGCAGATGTGTATAACCCTGTTCAACAGAAGACTACATCAATGCCTTGGAAGATATCATTAATAGGACAAGAATTTGTAGAACCTGGACTAAAATGCCTATGGAATCCAAATTGGTCTCAAAAGCTTCCAGAGAAGATAAGAGTCCTGAAAGACCTGTATTGAAGTGTCATAAATGTGGAGGAACCTCACATTTAGCCAACACTTGCACAAAGAAAAAAAATTTAATGAAGTTAAAGTCATTGAAGCAGTTCAGTGTACTGAAGAGAAAGAGGTTTCTGACCTAGATTCTGCAGTCTCTGAGGATACACCAGTAGAATACTATCCCATTGAAAGCATCACATAGTTCTTTGAGGTCACAGAGGTCCATACACACTTGCCACAGTACAGTGAGTATTTTCATAACCTGATCAATATCCAGGATTCCAGAATGTGTAAAACCAAAACTGCTAGAGGTAAAGGATACACTTCTGGAGCATCTTGTATTACATCAATCCTGATAAATGATATTGAAGCTAGAGTAAATTTGGATACAGGGGAATTTTGTACTTGTGTAGGCAAAGATTATCTTTAAGCCATATACCCCCTGGATGGAAGAACCATCTATTACCAATATAGGGTGTACAATTTAGTACTGCCAGTAATAATATGTAACATTTGGGCATATTGGACACTCATCTTGTATTTCCACATCCAGCAGGAAGTGTAAGAATGAAAAAGAGATGGTAGTAATGGACAATTGAACATCTCAGCACATCATTGTTGGAAATGATTACTTGAATATTTATGGTATTGACACCAATAACAATAAAGACAGATATTTTATTTTTGGAGAAAATAAAAGACAAAAATTTGCTTTTTCCAATATGCCAAAGCAAATATCTATAATATCTTCTGTTAAAGATACTTATAAGGAAGAGCTTGTGGCTAATCAACTTGTTGAAGCACAAATTAATCCATCATTATCACCAAAAATGAGGTATGATCTTATTGATGTGACATACACATATAAGAATGCCTTTGCTTCTGATAATGAACTATTAGGCACTCTTAAAGGAAATGAAGTTTATATTACTCTTAATATGGACAGACAATACCCTCAAGTAATTAGAAGACTAGCTTATCCAGCCAGTCCCAGAGATAGAGAGGCCTTAGAAAAACATATCCAAGAGTTGATCCAACTTGGTGTACTAAGAAAAGTAGGCCATAATGAGGAAGTCAAAGTGACAACACCGTTTATTATTGCTTAGCATAATGATAAATCAAGGATTGTTGGAGATTTTAGAGTATTGAATACCTATAAAGTGCCTATAATTCCAGAAACATTGACTCAGTTGTCTCAAGCCAAGTATATAGCATCAATGGATGCATTGAAAGGTTTTCATCAAAATGTTTGTATGCCAAAAACTAAGAAATTACTCACAATTATCACTCACTGTGGTATTTATGAGTATCTTAGAATGCCATTTGGTATTAAAAGTGCACCATCCAATTATCAAAGAATGATGAATACCATCTTCCCCACAGAATTATCTGAAGGATGGCTTATCATTTATATTGATCATATTATCATATGTTCTGACTCATGGCCTTTGCACCTTGATAGACTTGTAGGAGTACTTGACAAAGCTACAGGAGTGAATGTGAATATTTCACTCAATAAATGTAGCTTTGGATTTGAAGAACTTAAAGCTTTAGGACATATTGTTTCTGGTTTAAGCTTGGGTATTGACAACATGAAAGTGGCAGCAGTGTTACTTAAGCCAATACCTCAGAATAAAAAATTAATGATGTCTTTCCTTGGATTTTCCAGCTATTACAGGCAACATCTGAAAGACTTTGCAATGCTAGCCAAGTCACTCTATAGAATCTGTGATCAACAGACAGTATTTGAGATGACACAGGAAAGAATTGAAGCTTATGAGAAGATAAGGAAAGCTCTTACAAAAGCACCTTTACTCCTCATGCCTGACTGGAATATACCTTTTAAATTGTACATTGATGCATGTAGAGATGAATTAGGGGCAGCCCTAAATCAAGTGCAAATTATTGATGAAAAACCTACAGAGGGACCAGTTTATTATATCTTAAGACAAATCAAACCAACAGAAGCCAGATATGGTGCAAGCCGGATTGGGTGCTTATGCTTGGTATACTAACTTGAGAAATTGAACTATTATCTTGATGGCAGTGTTTTTGAAGTTATAACTGACTGTAATGCCGCAAAATCACTTCTTAACATGAAAACTCCCAACAGACATATGCTGAGATGGCAAATAGCCATTCAAGAATATAGAGGTAACATGACTATAGTTCATAAGGCAGGAAGCATTCAAAAGAATGCTGATGGACTTGGCAGGTGGGCATTAGCCATTACTCCTGATAACCCAGCTTATGTTCCTTTGGAAGCAGAACCACATATTCCAATTGAATTAATCAAAATAACTGATATTGTGACTGAATTATTTGAAGAGGTCAGAGAATCTTATAAGAAAGAAAGGAATTTCCATATCTTTACTTCCTTGTTAGATAAAGACAGAAAAAATACATCTTTAGTCAATTAACTGGATGAGGTTTGGAAAGATTCCTATTCTGAAGGAAGATTTCACTTGTTTGATGGAATGATTTACCATAGAACCAAACATCCTTGTGTAAGGAAATTGTGTAGCAGATTTCTTATCAATACCATTCTTCATGAATGCAATGATAGCATCTACTCTCAACACCTGTCACAAGACAGAACACTGGAAAAAGTGAAAAACTGTGCATGGTGGCCATCTTGGAGAAATGAAACCATTGAATATTGCCATAACGGTGACATATTCCAAAAGGCAAAAAGGATTACAGGCAAGAAATTTGGACTGATGATTCATATTCAAGAACCAAAATCCCCTTGGGAAGTTGTTCATATTGATTGGGTTACAGCACTTCCTCCAAGTGGTGACAAAATTTATAATGCTTGTTTAGTCATTGTAGACAGATATAGCAAGACTCCCATATTCTTACCATGTCATAAAGATGACACTGCTATGGATAAAGCTCTTCTTCTATGGAGTAGATTTCTTTCTCATAAAGAATTATTTATGAATATCATACGTGACAGATATCCCAAGTTCACATATGCACTTTAGACCAATCTTCACAGATTTTTTGGGACTAAGTTATCATTCTCAACAGCATATCACCCTCAAACAGATGGACTAGCAGAGAGAATGATTCAAACTGTGGAAGACATGATCAAGAGATTCTGTGCTTATGGGTTAGAATTCAAAGACTCAGATGGCTTTACCCATGACTGGTGCACTCTATTACCCACATTGGAATTGGCATATAAAACATCAGTCCATTCTTCTACAGGTCAAACTCCTGCTATGCTACAAAAAGGATGGAATCCAAGACTCCCAGCAGACACACTGAGGAAAGACTTGATTGACATTCATCCTACAGCTTCCAGCTTCAAGATAATTCTTGATAAAGTGAAAAATCATGACAAACATAGTATGGATGATGCTCTTGACTATGCAAAACAGAAGTGGGACAAGAGTCACAAGGTACCAGACTTAAAAGCAGGGGACCTAGTTCTAGTTTCAACCTTGAATTTTAATAATATCAAAGGCCCACAGAAACTTAAAGATTATTATGTAAAACCTTTTGTTGTTGTTTCCCTACATGGAACCAATGCATTTCAAGTGGAATTTAGTGGTGAATCAGAAAATAAAAACCCCACCTTTCCAGTCAGCTTGAGAAAACCTTATCAACCAGCTGAAAAAGGATAGTTTCCTTTAAGGAACCCAACTCCTTTGACTGTACCTCCAGTGGAACTGAGTGAATACAAAAGAATAAAGAAAGTCATCAAAGAAAGGAGACTTAGGGGTAAAAATCAAAGAGAATATCATGTCAGATATGGAAATACAGTACAGGAAGATAAATGGCTGGCAGAATAATAAATACCTGACTCAGATAAGCTATTAAGAAGATTTAGACATGAAAGAAGGCCACAAGCCTGAATATGTCTATAAATGTGCTTTAAATTACTTGATCTGAGTAATGTAAAGAGGTTGGACAGTGGACATTAACCACCTTTGGGGCCTTTTTTTCTTGATATCACTAATAAAATTGTAGTACAATTTCATTTTTTGGTAGGAGGAAATGTAAGCCTTGAGGTATATTTTACATACTCAAATATGCCACTAATATCTTGAAAAATAAATTTTGAACTATGCATAACCGATGAGTCATGCATATATTCAAAATTCTTCTTTTTTTATTTCAGAAAAGATGAATAACGTTTTTGTGAGTAAGCAAATCCATGGATTTAAGATCAGATTTGGATTTTACACAAAACTTCACCTAGGATGACTCCATAGAGTGAATAAGCTTAAATTAACTCTAAGAGGTGGTAATATGGAAAATACTTAAATACCAAATCATCAATACCACATAAAAGAATTGTGAAATTTTTTGTTTTTCTCAATTTCACTCCAAAATAATGGGAAAGTGAAAAATCCCATGTTAGATATACACTACAAATAGTGTTATGCCTGTTTGTGGCACTTAATATTATGGTATTCTTACATATATCTTGGTACACCCATAGTGGATATCAGTCTTGAAGCCTGAATTTCTATTTTTGACATGAAAATACTCAAGGGGAACAAAAGACATCAAAGAGAGCTAGGGTACCCAGCTTCTAAGGCCTCTGAGGCATGGACAGCTCTCAAGCTTGGATAAATGGCTGCTCTTGGCCCAATGGGTATACTAAAACCTTTTGGGAACCTGGTTACCAAGTTAAAATCTAATTAAATCATAAGAAAATAGCAAATAATCTGCTATTTTGACATGCCAAGGAGGTAAAGAGCAATTTAGACTCCTGTAACCATGTCAATTATTAATTATTCTCCATGGAGAAACCCTAAATAAGTAATTGAAGCCCTTTTTGGACTAGTATCCATTGATTTACCTCATAGCAACCAGAAATATAGTATTATTTGCAATTCTACATAGAAATGAGGTAAAAACTTCAAAAATTCATTAAAAACACAATTCTCAATTAATCTTTCTGAAGCTTTCAGGAACAATTAATAACATTATAACTCATATAAAAACCAAAAGGAATCATAATTTCATAAGTAAAATTAAAAGCTTTACTTACAGTCCATTTTTGATAATTCTACGTGAAATACTGAATCTTCAAAAATTCACAAAAAAACAACCTGTGATGAAATTTCCAATAACATTGATAACTTTGAGAAATTAATTTTCATTTTTAAATAAAAGAATATTTACAGTTTTTACTCCTTTTATTCTTAACCATATTTGGGTTGGTAGTCACATGAAAGCAACAATTAAGTAATTATGATAATCTTACATGACAATAGATGAGGCAATCATTAATACAAAGGGGATTACTGTTTTCTCACTAGTTGGTTTTTCAGTTTACTTCATGGCACACCTCTGTGAGCTGTCTTAGACTTAAAAGAGGCCTCCTCTTGCTGTTTTTTCCAGATCATCACATTATTCAATTCTACCATTATTACCAGCAAGTAAGTATTAGTTAATCTTTTCTTAAGTGTTTTATTCTTTCAGAATCAATCAGAAAGCTGTGAAATCATAGAAATAAACTATATATTGTCTTAATACTGTTATAAATCAATTTTTATCCTTTAAATCCACAATTATCTGTCAAATTTATCTACTATTATCATTCAATAAGCGCTTTGGAGTATTAGTGAGTGTTTTATCTTAATTCTTCAATTTTTTCTCTAGTAATATTTTTCTTCAAGGATTATTTTTATAATTATTCTTGGAAAATATAATTATGTATTAAAATAATTTTATTATTTTAATAAAGCAGTTTTTATTATAAAATTCTTCTAGTAATTGATTCTTGGAGACAATTACTATTTACTGTTATAATCACTAGTAGTGTACAACAAGTAAAAGAGATAATTAAGTAATTAATTATTTAATTGTGGCTATAATAATTCTTATTATTTCATTTCATAAGAACAGTCATAGTACGGTTGATTAATAGTAATATTGTCAACAGTCTCATAGACAAACCTTACAAACATTCACCTCCTGCAAGACAGACAAGATCTCAGGCCAGAGCTCAAGCTGTTCTCACTCCAACTCCCAGAGTTCCTCTTTACGGAACCCCAGCAGTTTCTCAACTGTGGGCCCAATTAGACATAGGACACCAGTTTAAAGGAGCAGCACCATACATACAGGAAGGAAGAGGGCCAAGAAGATGTAATTCTTTTTAAGAAGTATCTGGCAGTTTTCAAGGACTTTCAAGGACCATTTTCAAAGGTCCTGGTGAAGATGGTGGAGAGGAGCAGGAGAATTCTGTGGAAGAGGAAGAGTCTTATGGTAGTGAAGGTGTTCCTGCTCCTGTAGGGGCATCCCAAAGTACTGTAGAGCCAACTATAGCACAGTCTAATCAGCCTGTCTCTCATCAGTCTGAACCATCATTATTGGCCATCATGCAGAAAATGACTCAAATCATGGCCAATCTTCAAGAAGCTTCATCTTCTGAAGCATCAAGACCACCAGCCTTCAATAATCCATCTATGAAGGCACCAGAATTCTTTGATGGGACTCAACCCTTCCAAGTCAGAAGTTTCATTCAGTCTTGTCAATTGATTTTTCAGAATGATCTGGTAAATTTATCTCAAGACAGAAAGAAATTTCTTTATGCCACTTCATTTCTCATTGGCAGGGCTGCAAAATGGATTGAGCTTTATCTTTTAGATCTTACTAATAAAGATCCAAATTACCTTCTCCATTCATGGAATTTGTTTTAATCACTACTATCTACTTTGTTTGGGGACCCAAATGAAGTCAGAAAAGCTGAAGCAGAGTTGGATTCCTTAATAATGAAAGAAGGTGGGCATGTATCATTATGCATTGCTGATTTCAGAAGTTTGGTCCCAAGATTTGTAGATTGGGGGGAAAGGCCTCACATCCATCATTTCAGGAAGGGCTTTCCATCCAGGATTTTGGATCAATTTGCCTCCCATCCTTCAATAATTGACTCTCTTAAAAGCTTAATGGATATTACCCTGGAGATTGATACCAGGTACCATGAGAGGCAAAAGGAGAAGGGTCATTTTCAAGAGAAGAAGCCAGAAACCTCAAAGTAAAATTCTTCTCATCCTCAAAATTCTTCAAGCTCAAGTCAAAAGAAGAAGAAGAATTTTCAGAAGAGGGACAAGCCCATTCTTTTTTGCTGAATAAAGTGTCCAAGTTGATGAATTCTGAAAAGGAAAAAAGAATTAAGGAGGGCTGATGTACCTATTGTGGCGGGAATCATAGTCTTTAGTCTTGTTTCAAAAGACCTCAAAACCAGCTTTCCCAACTGTCAGGCAAATTTTCCAGCCAGGGAAAAACCTGAGTGAAGATCATGTTGTGTTCAATGGTCTTCACTGCTTTCCATCCAAAGCAAAATTGCGCATTCTGAATACTGGTGTCAAGAATTCTCTCAAATTCTCTTTTTATTATCTTTCTGATGTTTTTCAGAGTATTCTCATTTATTCTGGTGCTACCAACTCATTCATTGCAAAGCAGTTTGTTCACAAGTATTCTTTGAATATGTCAGAAATCCCAGAGAGGATTCCTCTGAGTCCCCTTCCTTATTTGTGACTCACCATACCAAATATATTGTTGAGCTCCCTTCCTTCCCAAGCTTTGAATGGGACGTTTTAGTCATTGATACTCCCAAGGGAGAAGACCTCACATTGGGCTTTGTGCAAGGGCTGATCACCTTTAATGCTGATCATAAGGACTATTATGATCCTTCTAAATCTTTAAGTAATGACTTTTATTCTGCCAAATCATATGCAGCTCTGGTTGATGATTCCAGAACACCATCACTTCCATCTTCTGTCCATATTCCTTCCCTTAATGCCCATCAGTCATTACTATCCTCTGGAGATGAAGTCTATAAAGAGATTCAAGATCTTGGAGAAGATAATTCTGTATATTCACTCCCTCTTCTTTGGGAATATGGAGCTTCCTCCTTCATCTTATCATGACTCCCTGGACAAGTTGTGGGATAAAAAAGAAGAGCCAGAAGAAGTAGAAACGGTGATTAAGGTTGTTCCTTCTGCTTATCACAAGTACTTGGATGTATTCTCCAAGGTGAAAGCAGAGAAACTTCCTCCTCACTGCGCCTGTGATCATCATATTGAGCCGTAGGGGTCACTACCTCCAGTTGGGGTGAGTCTATATAGTAGCTATAAAGTGTAAATACAAGCTAGTATTATGACTGTGACACGTCAAAAATAAATAATTTTAATTCTTCAGGTCCTACTGCTACGTGGTAACAGTGGTGATGAGTCTGTTGAGGACCTGGGTTGCAATACTCTAATATCTTTGACTGTAAAGAAGTACTACAATAATTATACTTTAATTATATCTTTTAATAATTCTAAGGACACTACTGATGGATAACAGTTTTGTCACGTAAGAATATGGGTAAAATAAGATAAGAATGATGGGTTTTCAAGGAAAAAACGCTTCTTTTTATATCTTTCAAGACTGTCAAGAGTTGTTAACTCTTCACACGTCAGAGGAGTGAAAATTTTCACTCCAATGGTCAATCTGTGGTTCTGGATCCTCAATTCTGACGTCAATATAGGCAGAATTGTGGTTTTAGCACCACAAATGATCATTCTGGATCAATACAGGGTGAAAAAACTTTTCACCTGCCACGTCAGCACTTGGATGACGTTGTTCTGGTGTCTGTATGATCAATATTAGTCATTCTGGGCGGGTTTAAGCTTTAAACAACCATTATTTTAAGTATCAAGACTGTACTGGTTGGTACAGGTTTGGTACAGGCCAGTATTGGTCAAAATACTTCCAACCAAGATATCTTAGTCAGTTTTTGAGATATCAAGAAACCAAGAGCACAGAATTGAAGGGCTAGATGCGCTCTTCAATTTGGTATGCTTCATGTTTACCCTTCTTTCAAATAGCAAAAGTTATAAGGGTTTTAAGTTTTTGGATGTAATTTTGTACATTAGTATGAGGCTTCAAAAACTTCCATGCCAGATATCTTCTCCAATTTGGAAGATATCTGTATTCTGATGATACAGTTTTGTAGGGCTTGATTAGCTCTACAGCTTGGTATATTACACTGTACAGTTGTATGAGTGTATGCCAAAGATACAGGGGTTTGTCTACTTTCTTGTTTTCAGAATATCTGTATTTTTGGTTGTTAAACCTTTGAACTAAGATCCCTCAGTCAATTTAAGAGATACAGAGGTCTAAGGTGTCTAAAATTAAAGCTCTTGTTGAGATCTTTAATTTGTTTATACTTTTGTACAGTTTTGTACAAGCCCTCTTTGACTTTCAGGGGGGTCTTGGTTTTGAAATAAAGGTCATATGGTATCTCCAGTTGTAGTGATGTTACAACAACATGGATGATATAATTGTGTAGCTCTCTATGTGAGCTTTAAGAAAAATACCATTTTGGTATAGAATAACTTAAATATGCATAAGCTAGATGAGAGGTGAAAATAAGGGTTTTGACTTGTTTATTCTCCTCTAGGTTTCCTTATTCTGTTTGGATAAGGTTGGTGTTTAATTTAAGAGGATTGTTTTCCTCTTATTTATTACCTGTATTGACTATGTTTGTTCAATACTTGTCATACCATTATTTATGGTATGTTGGATGTCATGCTAGTGCTCTGTTTTTAGTCACAGGCTGACAGATCTACTCTTTATCAAACCAAGAGTCAGATACACTCAGGGCCTACATTTCAGAGAATGTAGAGAAAAGTTTCATCCGGCCAAGCTCCTCTTCAACATGAGCACCCTTCATCTTTGTCAAACAGAAAGATGGTGGCCTCCTTTTGTGTGTTGATTACTGAAAACTAAATGCTGTTACTTGGAAGAACAACAATTCTGTTCCTCCTATGAATCAGCTTCTTACTGTCTTTGATGGTTCTTGTATCTTCTCCAAGATCAATCTGCACGGTGCATATAACCTGCTCAGAATCAAGGAAGGTGATGAACACTTGACTTGTTTTAGGACTAAGTATGGCAGTTATGAGTATTTGGGTATGCCATTTGGGCTCACCACTGCTCTTGCCTCTTTCAAAAACCTTTTCACTGATATTTTATATGATTCTCTTGATATTTATGTTGTGGTTTATTTGGATAACATTATAGTCTTTTCCAAATTTGAGGAAGAAAATTTCACTCATGTGTTCATCATTCCTTCCAGACTCCAAGCCAATAACCTCTTTGCTAAGGCCTCCAAGTGCCTATTTCATGTTTCTAGTGTAGAGTATTTAGGTTATATTGTTTCTTCTGAAAGCTGCAAGATGGACCAAGCAAAAGTCCAGTAAGTTCTCAATTGGCCACTTCCAAGAAGCCTCAAGCCTCTTCAATTATTCCTTGGCTTTGCCAATTTTTACCACTGTTTCATAAAAAATTATTCAAAGAAAATCAGTTCACTCAAAAGTTTCCTCAAGAAGGATTCCTGCTTTCCCCATCAATGAGGAAGCCTTGAGACAGTTACATCAAATAAAAGAGGATTTCACCCCTGCTCCAATCCTTCTCTACCCAACATTGTAGAGACTGATGCTTCTGATTATGCCTTGGGTGCTGTGTTGAGCTAGGTCTCTGACTCAGGAAAACATCCCATTGCATTTGATAGTGACAAGCTTCTCTTAGCAGAGCTCAACTATGAGATTCATGAAAAGGAACTCCTTGCAATAGTGTGGGCTCTCAAGTGCTGGAAAGCTTTTCTTGTTTCTTTTTCTTCCTCTTTTGAAGTTCTCACTGGTCATTCTTTTCTGAAATACTTTATGTCTTCAAAGGTTCTCACTCAACATCAGGCCTGCTGGGCTGAGTTTATCTCTGAATTCCATTTATCAATCATTACCGCCCTGGCTGTTTGGCTACCCTTCTAGATGCATTATCATGTTTGGATGACTTTACCCAGAGAGGGGGGAATATTTCATAATAAAGAATCCAATGAATTATCAAAAATTAATCAAGCAAGATGAAATTCAAGCCTCAAAATTCCTTGCAGTCAGGGTGGATTTATATTCAAATTTTATTGATTCAATTCCAAAGGCATTATGGCAAAATTCTCAATATAGAAGTATTCTTCAAGATTTGGGTAAAGGTAAATCTTTCCAAGATTATTTTCCTGATTCCTCTTCCCAAATTTTCCTTTTCAAAGAGCAGGATGTGGTTCCAAATGACCCCACAAATCAACTCAATGTGATTCAAAAGCAGAATGACTCTCCTCCAGCTGGACAATCTGGCCAAGAGAAGACTCTCAAACTTGTCAAGCAGGATTTTCACCAGTCTGGCATGACTCAATTTATCAAGGATGAAATGGTCCTTGGATTTGATCACTCAATTGCCACTGTCCAATTCTTTTGACTCAATCCTTGTCATAGTGGACAGATTCTAAAAAAGGCAGTTTTTATTCAAACAATGTCTTCAATAACTTCATCAGATTTGTCCCGTTTATTTATCAAGAATATTCTTTCAAAGAATTACCTTCCTTCAAGCATTGTTAGTGATAGAGGCTCTCTTTTTGTTTCTTATTTTTGGACCAATCTTTGTCAGAAGCTCAAGATTTCAAGAGATCTGTAAACTGCTTACCATCCAGAAACTGATGGACAGAAAGAGAGGGTAAATCAAATACTAGAACAGTACCTTTGGATGTATGTGAGTTATCATCAAGATGATTGGAGCACCTGGCTACCTCTGGCTTGGTTTCTTACAATAACTAAGACCACTCTTCAACAAAACAATCACTGGTTTTCACTGCTTATGGAAGAGATCCTCATTTTTACTCAGTTAACATTACTCAAGATAGTACTTCTGGAAAATTATCAAAAGAAATCCAATCAGTACAGAAAGATGTCAAGAAAGAACTTGAATTTTCCATAAACAGGTTTAAGAGGTATGCAGATAAAAGTAGAGAAAGTCCACCTGTTTTCAATCCTGGTGACATGGTATGGCTCTCTTCCAAGAACATCAAATCAACTAGACCCACCAAAAAACTGTCTGAAAGATGGTTGGGCCCTTTTCCAATGTTGAGGAAAGTTAGCACTCATGCCTACCATCTAAATGAAAGTCCATCCGCACAGTCTTCCATATTTCACTCTTGGAACCAGTCAAGACATCAACAATCCCAAATCTGCAACCAGAGCCTCCTCCTCCAATTATTTTTGAAGAAGAAGAGGAATGTGAAGTCTCTCAAATACTGGACTCAAATCTCAAGGGAGGAAAATTATGTTATTTGGTTGAATGGAAAGGTTTCAGTCAAGACCCAGCAAGATCCACTTGGGAAACAATGGGAAACCTCAAGAATTGTCCTGAACCTATCAAGAGTTTTCATTCTTTCTATCCTGACAAGCCAGGACCCAATTCTTCAAGAAGTTGATTATTTATGGTTTTTGGTGGGGAGAGGAATTACCAAAAGTAAGTTCCACTTCTGGTATTCACCTTGAGAGGTATTGTACCCTTTTTGTTGTAAGCATCACCTTTGCCACTCTGTGAGCACGCTGAGATTTTGGGACACAGATCTTTGGCCTGGCTCTCAACATCAATTCCAAAATTATGGCCATTTTCACATGGTCAAATGGACCATTACTTTTCTCGATTTCTTTCCAAGTTTTTCCAATTCCAACTCATTCTTTCACAAATTTATTTTCTTTTATGGCACTGGCAGGAGTGGTAATTACCAAAAGTAAGTTCCTCTGCTGGTGTGCACTTCCCTGAGGGGTCTATAATCTTTCAAAACATCACCTTGGCCACTCTGTGAGCACCTGGAATCAAATCTTCTTTTCCAGGTCCTTGGCCAACTCAAATCAATTGTCAACATCAGTGATCAAGATTTTAACCTCCTCAAAAAATTGATTTCTTTCTGTTTCTTTTGTTTCTTTATTTTAATCTCTTTCATTCTCATTCTTTTATTTTTATTTCCATTTTCAATTTCTCTTTTATCACATCAAATTGAATCTCAAAATCATTATCAATAAGGAAGCCAATGTCAAAAGAAGATCAAGCAAGTCCCTCATTATATGTCAAATTCTTAATATCAGTTTCAAATTTTTCATCTTAATCATTCTTCTGAGTCCCTCTCTCAAAATCCTTCCAATAGCCTCAACAGCCTTCACCTTGTATTGGTGCTCAGGAGCTCACCATTTCAAGGTAGGGGGTACTGTCACAGCCATGGCAATTCACCCTCTTGGACCTCAATATGGCATATCCATGGAATATCTAATTTATGGAAATTTGGCCATATCCATAATGATTGGCCTAATTACCATTTCATATTTTTTGGCCTTTTATGGTCATTTCACTATCTGGGCCCAACTTGGCCACTTCATCATCATCAGGCCTTTCCTAGCTTTCTTCTGCTTTTGGGAAATTTTTTGTCTTTTCCAGTCAACAGGGAAAATAAAGCCCAAAAGCCTATATTTGGCTTTTTAAGCTTTAAATACAGATTTGCGCATTTTTCTGTATTTGCCATTTTAGGCCATTTTCCCATGTAATGTGGGAAATATGCCCAAATTGCCATATTAAGCCATTTGGGGCTTAATTGCCAGATTTGCACATTTTGTGCACTTTGCACAAATACAATTTTAAAGTTGTACTATCTGCATTTGGCCAAAACACCCAAAGACACCCTTTAAAATTTGAGGCCACTGAAAACCCAATTTTCACTTATATCCTCTGGCATAAATCCCAAATACCTTTGGCCATTTCTACCCTTCAATTATCAAAAGTGCCATAAATGGTGTTTTACACCATTATGCATCTTTTTTTCACCAGAAATCCACTGGTGCCAATATCAAATGGTTATTTCAACTTTTAATCAGCTCATCAAGGCACGTCATCCAGAGGACTCATCAAGGCTCAGAAGAAAAGTGTCAATCTCAAATACTAATTACACCATCAGAAATCATTGGTGATTCTCATTCACAGTATTCCTCCAAGGGAATACTTGCAGTTCATTCTCAAGGGATATTCAAGAGGCAGTCCCAAAACAATTTTCCAAGGGTCAGTGCTCCATCAATCCACCTTGGAAACCAAATTCATTCAATACAGTCTGGATTCATCAACACCTGTATTTTCACTCATACAACATGGGAATTTCATTCAACGCAATTCATTTCCCAATTTGGGAAGGTATACACTTCATCAAGCAGTCAATACAGCTTCAAGGATTCAATAGAGACCAGCTGTCAGCCTTAAGGAGTCAAACTCTCAACACTTCACATATACCAGCTTCCTTTGACCCTGGGGTGTTTTTCCCCCAGTCAATTAATATATTATGATTTTATTTTATCTTTATTTATGTTATCATTTTGTCAAGTGAATACTGATATTATCAAGTCAGTAATTCAGCACCTCTTTCTTTTTCTTTCTTTTCCTGTCAATAGATATTTGGTGGCCATATCATTACTAATTCCATTGTTCATTTTGGCAGGTTGAAACAGTGATTAAGGACTCACTTGGATGGCTCTTTGGCCATTTGGCTTCTCATTTCTCTTATTGAATCTCATCTTTTGTACTTGCATACTTCTTATAGAAATTTCTTCTTTTATTTTCATTTTTTTTACCTTTTGGAGTCTTCCAAGTGAGTTCCCTGATTGATGAGTGCCAGGATACTCTTGTTTTCCACTAGAGCCCCTGTGAAATGTCAATCCAATTTATCTATCCAAAAATATAGATTATTAATTTTTCTTCCACTGATGATATATTGATTGATTATTTAGCAAAATATCAAAGATTAATTGAAAAAAGTCATATAAAATAACTCCACTTATATTTCTGTCATATCCTCTATATCTCACCAACTTAATAAGAATTCCAACACCTCCTTCCTAAGGCTAGTATCATTTTCTAGAATCCTTTAAGATAAACTTCAGATTTAGTAATGTGTGAGCCCATGAGATATATATAAAAAACCTTTTAGGCCAAAAGGAACATTATAAAAATTCAATTTAGTCATTAATTGAGTCACAAAAGAGATTTAAATCAGTTTGGTTGAATCTGTATCATTCATTTCCTTTAGGTAAGAAGCTCTGAATGGATGAGCTCAACACTAAAGATACTCTAGTGTAACTCCATAGTACTTGAAGCCTAAAAATGGTCGTTTCAGGTTGAAAGAAGATGAAAGAATCTTTTTGAAAAACTAAGCAAAATCGATAATTCTCTAATTAAGCTCCAATCTTACATATCCTCAACTCAATTTGAACTTTAATAATGTATATGTTAAGTTGAAAAAACGTTTTTAGGGCTAAGGTGGGGTTCTTAAATACCAAAAAAGCTGAGAACAAAGCATAAAATTGGAAGATGTTGTGAAAAATTTGTAGAATTTGACTTTAATGTGTGTTATGGCTCAAAAGAAATACAAAGGATCAATTCCACAAAAAATGGGAGGGCAAAGGAGAAATTGTAAGATATTCCAGGAAAACTCACATTGGCCATTTTCAAGGACCAAGATAAGCCTTTCCTCCCAAGAAAAAAAAGAAGACCTTGAGGGAAGTTCCTGAAGCTCAAACATGGTCTCAACATAAAAAAAGTTGAGTCCAACATGAAAAAAAACATAGATTTGTTTTTGAGGATCCATGTTTGGATGATATTTTGTATTTCTGAAGCTAAGTGAATATAACCTGGAATATTTGGGAAGATTTAGTATTTTTTGTTTTCATTAAAATTTGATTAAATAGCTCAAATAAAAAATTACATAATTTCAAATTTTTTTACAGAGAGGTCAAGGGTGTATAACATCGATCTGGATCTTGGAGATTTAAAAAGAAAAACATTTATTAACAAATTAAGCTGATGATAACACTTATTATGTCTTTACCTGGAATTAATATAACTCAAAAATAAAAGAGAAAAGCCAACAAGACTTTCTTTTTTAATAATAATTATACTATAGTGATAAAAAATCCAATATTTTGGGAAATTGATTTATTTCCAAAGCTAGAATTGAGTTTATCTATTTTGAAATATTTCCTGATATAAATTTCAGAATATCAAGCTCACTCAAGCAATCATTAGGAATATACCAACAGTATTCAATTTTATAAATAAAGATTTTCATATTCAAATGTAACTCATGATGTTGGAATATGAAAGAGCAATCAGATAGTATAATTGGAAGATTCCAAGAGTAATATGACCATTCTCAATGGAAAATATAATAAATTCAATTATTATAGTCATAAATCAATATAATTATTGAAAAGCATTATAAAAAAAGAAGGATTAATTATTAGAAAGCTATAATAATATGAAAAATAAAAGCTCTTAAAAAGAAAACTATATGTGGATAATAATAATATTTAGCCACTTATCAATGATGAGAATATTATTTGTTAAAGGAATTATCACACACACTTTTCAGAGAGAATTTCTATGGAGAAATTTTGAATAATAACCATATAGATATTAATAGGAAACTTACATTCAATATCTATTTAATACAGTATGTCAAAAAACAAAATTTACAGTATTAAATGTTGTTTATAAGTTGAAAACACACCAATAGTTAATATTTCGAATGAAAAAAGAGCTTTCTTATGATAAAATAAGATTTGAGAGTTTTTAGAGGAAATTTGTGGATTTCAAAAAATTTTAAGACAACAATTTTATATAAAAAATTTGATTATTGGTGATTACAACAATATTATCTAAATTGTATCAATCAAATTATTTATTGAAAATGAATAAGGAATAAAATAATTCAAGAATTAATTTAAAAATATAAGATTTTATATGGAATAAAATATTATCTGTTTGAAATGTCTGATTTACTGCACTATATCTTGATGGAAAAAAGTGATTTAAAGGCTCTTTTTATTCCTTCAGAGAATCTCTCCCAATCAATAATAGATATGGAGGGAATTATCAGATAAAAACTGAAAAAACAATTCTTGAAATTGCAGTTCTTAACTTAAGGTAGCTTATTTTTCATTTAAATTTAAATTTACCAGTATTATTCTTAACTCCAAGTAGCTTCAATTCTCATTTAAGCTCATTATTTTAAGTTTGAATATAAAATTGATTTATTTATATTAAATTCCATCACATGAGCAACTTGAAAGTAAATTTCAAAGCAAAAATCTTTTAAATAAGATTTTTAATTAATTTTTAATGAAATCTGAATTTTCTTTAAGAATAATTAAAATAGATATTTTAAAGCATTATTACAAAGGTATCTTACTGATAAACAATATTTAAAGCTTCATTTATACACATATAACATGATTTTCTAAGCTGTATGATATTTTAAAGTAAATCAATTGAGAATTTCATTTTCCATTAATTTTTGAAGTTATTTCTATTTTTCCATGTAGAAATAGCAATACACACTCAACCTTAACTTTTGATAAGTTTCCAATACTCTTAGCTTTAATCTTAAGCTTAATTAAGTGTTTAAAACTCTTAAATCCTTGATTGGAATCCTGAATATTGGGACTTACCCTTTGGTGGCTTGTACTTCCTGTTGAAAAGATTAATAAATCAGTTCAAACTTTAATATCCAATTAAAGGCTAATCTTCAAGTTTAAATAAGGTTTAAAATTCTTCAATACAGAAGGAAAACCTTATTTGGGGTCTTGCAGATCATAAAAGGGGGCACCCCGGCCCTTTTTGCTTCTTTCCCATTGTCCTGCCCTTTTTCATAGATTTTGCCCTTCTATTTATTCAAAGGCATACAATGGCTTTAAGGAAATTTGAATTGATCCCACACAGGATTTACAGCCTGTATGGAAAATAATTAGCCAGTTAAGTAGATATACACAACACCTAAATTTTAACTAAATTCTTGCAAGCTTCCATAAACCTTATGAAACTTCAGATCCAAGCTCAAATCCAACAATTCAAAAATTTTGGTAAAATTTTTTAAATTGTGAAATTTCACTGTGAGATTTCAAATCTTCCAATAACACAATAAATAGCTGTTTTTGGGTACAATACCCTATGACTCTAACCTAGTTTGTTTTTGGGTTAGAATACCAAAATGAAATAATATTTATAGCTTTGTTTATCAAAAAGAAAGTTATACTCATTTTCTTTGTTTTGAATTCATTTGATAGTTCCTTTTATGGATAAATCAAATGTATAAAAAGTTATTTGTGACCTTATGGGTATATTACACATACCTCACAGGGTCATAATAATGTACTCATTCATTTAAGGAAGAAATAAATTTCAAAGATTTCAGACAAAAATATATTTATTATTATTATGTTCAATGATTTTGGAAAGAACTCCTTTTGAGAAACATTCCATTTTCAGAATTTTGTAGTTTACTAGTCTAAATAATTAAAACACTTTTTTTTTGAAAAATAAAAAGGTTCATCACATTAATGGGCTTATTCTGTTTTAGAGTTTTATGGGAAAATATTGTTATTTTATTTTCCATAAATAAAAATGGGAATTATTTTTTTGCACATGGATATTATTTTGAAGCACCTCCAAAAGGTGAATCTCCTCTTTTTTGACAGAAGAATTGTCTTTTCAAGGAAGATCATTTGAAATTCACTTAGATTTATCTCTTTTCTATAAAATATCTTTTACATTTGCCAAAGAGGCTCATCTTTCAAAATCAGACAGATATGAAATTTTCTTTGGAATTAAAAACCACCAAACAATTATGTAGACTTAGAATGTCAGCCTGTGACTCAGACCAAGAGCACAAGAATGACAGCCAAAATACCATAAACCAATGGTATTGCCAAGATACCACCAAAACATGGATCTGAGCCAAATTAGCTCAAAAGGTATCAAAATAAAGAGGAAGCTCACCCCTTTACAAATATACAATTCCCATCATCATAGGACAAAGAATAACAAAGTTATTCCTGCTCAAAGTTGTTGCTGAGCATAAACCTTAATTTTCACATCTCATTTGAAATAAAGAGTAAGAGGCTTAACCCCATCAAATGGGTACTCAAAATGAAGCTCTAAGTCAGGGCTATCCAATGGTACCAGCCAAACTAATCTAGCACCAGAATTACAGAAGTTATGACCAAAATAAGGTCAAATAAGGGTGAATAAAATATTCACCTCTCATCTAACTTCTACAGTTTTAGTGTGAGATACCTAAAGTGGGGTCCTTTTGGATTGAGAACAATCAGGGCTATCTGATGGTGTCATCCATTCCCTCATATCTCAACTAGAGCAAAGGCTATGGGGCAAACAAGCCCAATACAGCTTTTTCCCAAAACATGCATAAGTACAAAATATCTTGTACATGGGATAACTTTTCCATATTTAATGATAGCCATATCAAATAAGGTACCGCTGTGTAGAACACATACAGGGCTACACACTGAACCAATGTTGAGGTTGATATCTCAAGAACTGACAAATCTATGGCTGTCCATGGGATAATATTCCATAAACATGATTATGAGGTGTCAAACAGACAAAGAAGCATGCTTATACTTCAATACCTCATAAGTCAGGAAATAATTGGGTCCCATACAGTTTTTGTACAGTATTCTACGCATCATACACGTCAAAAGAAGGCTATGTGGTCCCCAGATGAAATGTTTCACCCTGTATTGGTGAAAACTGCCCAAATGTGGTTTCAAAGCCACATCTTAGCCCTATAAAGGCTATACAGGCCTTTTTAAAACCACAAGCCTGTCTCAGAGAGTGAAAAATCTTCACTTCCTCTACGTGGAAAGGTCTAGCAGCCTTTCCACCCCATTTCAGGATAAAAGGAGGGCTTTTCACAGCCAGAAAAGCTTTCCACATCCTGCTCTTAAATTCCTACATAGTAAAACTGTCAAAAAACAGTTATACTATTGGAAAATAACCAGGTATATGTAACAACCACTCACCAGGGGAAGGGTATTCATTAATACACCCACTCAAAAACCTCAAATCAGCAGATCCACTATTTGCATAAGAATTCAGTTTCAGCAATCTTCCTTGCTGAAACATGCATACAGCTTGGAACTTCAATACAGCCTGTCAACATCTGTACAGGTTGGATACACCATTATGAAACTGTATGATCATTCAACTCCACCACACCTCTTGTACAGGTTCTGTACAACTGTACAGTACCTGTATTGGAAAGACTCAATTAAATCATTCAATCCTCTCATGAAAATTCTCTCTCTGGATCAGGGCTGGTGATTCTCACCTATAACAGCCCCTCTTTCTCCCCCCTGGGGACCTTTTACCAGTTAATTAATTTAGTTTATTTATTATTTAATGAATGTTATTATCCTTATTTTGGTATTATATTTATTTAATTCTAAGTTAGTCTTTGAATTTTCTTTCTTCACCTGTACAGTATGAGCTGGGTGGCTATATCCTTATTAACCCTTCTCTTTTCATTCTGACAGGTTGAAACAGTGGACTTGGACTTGTTTGTGGTTGGCTCTTCTATTTCTTACTCTTATTCTTTTGTTGCTGCTTTTCTTATATTTATTTTATTAGTAATTAATCATCTCTTAACACTCTTAAGTGTATTCCTTCTTACCATATCCTGAACCCTCCATAAGTGAGTCCCAGTTTACTGAGTGCCAGGCCCTCTTCACTCAGAAGAGCCCCTGTGACATTGAATTAATTAACTCATATTTGATTCTTTTTTTTCATTCATCTATATTCATTTCTCCCATCCATCAATTATGACTCTTTATAGATCTTATGATTTTTCATGATTATGATTTTTCTCTCATCAATTTTCATCTCATTCATTTCATTTATATGAAAATTGCTCCTTTCTTCTTTCTTAATCATTGCTGACCATCTCATTTCACTTCATTTTATTTCAAGAAAACTTCTCTTTGTTTGTTTATTAAGGTCTTATCAGGAGTTATTGATTGGTTGATTGATTTGGATTAATTCGGGTTATTGATTCAGCAATTCAGGATTTTATTTGGATTGATTTGATTGACTTTTGAATTCCTCAAGATACCTGATTTATCCTCAAGAATTTATTATTGATTATTGATTTATTTTGATTCCTGAAGATATTGATTGACCGATTGATTCCTCAAGACCTTGAAGACATTGATTGATTGTTGAATTCTTCAATATTATTGATATTGAATTTGAATTTATTGTTGCTTATTGATTGAATTGATGTATTATTTATTGAAGTCGTTTTTCCTCAAGAATTGAATTGATTCCTCAAGACTCATCAAGCTTTTTATTGTGATTGATTTGGCCAAGCTTTGATTTCTGTTCTCAATACCATCAAGTTTTTATTCTACTTCTGTTCATAATGCCAGTTCAGAATAGTCCCCCAGCCAAGAACACTAGATCCCAAAGAATTGCAGCTGTTCTCACTCCTACAGCAAGGGCTCCTCTTGACTGCACACCATCAGTTCATCAACTGAGTGCAAACTTGGACAGAGGACCACCAATGGAAGGAGCAGCACCCTCAAGAAGAGGTGGAATGAAATCTAGAAGATCAAGATCCTTTTCTGGACTTTTGGGTGGCTACCCTGGCATGTCTGAAGGTGCAAGAGAAAGATTAGGGGAAGTTGAAGATGAAGAGGGGGAAGAGTCTGTGGAAGAGATAGATTCTGGGGAGACTGAAGTGGCAGATGCCTTGGAAAATGCTCCAGAGGTGCCTCAGGACTCTAATATAGCCCTTTCTAGTCAACCTCTTGTCTCTCAAGCTGAACCAAGTCTCCTCAAGATTATGGAGCAAATGACTCAATTCATGGGGCAAATAGCTCAAGTAGTTACCCCCAGGGACAATTCCAAAGCCCCTGCTTTCAAGACTCCATCCATGAAGGCACCTAATTCTTTTGATGGTACTCAAGCTCATAAATTGAGAGGATTCATCCAATCCTTTCAATTAATCTTCCATAATGATCAAGCAAATTTCTTCTCTGACAGGAAGAAAGTTCTTTACTCAACTTCTTTTCTCACTGGTAGAGCTGGAAAGTGGATTGAACCCTATCTCTCAAATATTTCCAATGAAGACCCTTTTTATCTCCTCAATAATTGGCCATTATTTGAATCTCAACTATTCAATCTTTTTGGTGACCCTAATGAAGTCAGGAAAGTTGAACAAGAGTTGGACAATTTGAGTATGAAGGAAAGTGGTCATGTATCCTTGTACATTGTTGATTTCAGACGCTTAATGTCAAGAATGGGAGATTGGGGGGAAAGAGCTTATATCCATGTTTACAGAAGAGGATTGGCATCAAGATTATTGGTTCAGCTGGCTTCTCACCCTGGAACTTTTGAAACTCTTCAAGAACTTATGGATGTCACTTTAGAATTAGACACAAGATATCATGAGAGGCAAAAAGAAAAGGGTGGCAATCAAGAGAAGAAGCCTCCTGTTACTGGGTCCAATCAATCTAGGCCTCCTCAGAGCTCATCTTCAAAGAGGCCTCACCAAAAGAAGAATAAGAAGGGCAAGCAATTTCAATCTTCAAAGGACAAGCCCCATGCTGCTCTCCTCAATAAGGACAATAAATTAATTGGTTCTGAAAAGGAGAGGAGGATTAAGGAGGGGTTGTGTACTTATTTTGGTGGAAAGCACCCAATTTAAAAATGCTTCAAGAGACCTCAGAACAAGCCTGGGTCATCATCAAGAGGCTTCCCTAGTAAGCAGGGAAAAGCCTGAGTGGGGATCATGATGTGTTCAATGGTTCTCACTTATTTCTTCCAAGAGAACAATTGTGCACTCTGAATACTAGTGTCAAGAAATCCTTAAAGTTTCTTATTTTGTCTTCTGTCTCTGATATTTTTTATAGTATTCTCATTGATTCTGCTGCTACAAACTCTTTTATTGCAAAGAATTTTTTTCTCAAGTACTCATTGACTATGTCAGAGCTCTCTGAAAAGATTCCTCTTTTCATTCTGGATTCTAGTGAATCCCCTGCCTTGTTCATCACCCATTATACCAAGTGGGTAGTTGACTTTCCTTCCTTCCCAAGATTTGAATGGGACTTTTTTATCATAGATTCATACAAAGGAGAAGACCCAATATTGGGCTATGATTTTCTTTACCATTTTAATCCCATTATTGATTGGAAAAATGGATTGATCACCTATTATTCTAGTCATAAGGGTTCTAGTGGTATTCTTCCTTCTGCTAGTATTTACTTTGCCACTGCTTTCAACAGTGTTGCTCTGGTTGGTTAACTTAAGAAACCTTCCCTTCCTTCTTCTGTCCATATCCCTTCCATCATTCCCTCTCAGTCATTACTTCCATTAAGAGATGAAGTCTTCAAAGAGATAAAAGATGTTGGAGAAGATATTGCTATATCTTCACTTCATCTCTTTCAAGGGGATGTGGACCTTCCTCCCTTGCTTTTTAATGCCTCCCTGAAGGAGCAGTGGGATGAGGAGGAAGAGCCAGAAGAAATTGAAACTGTGTTGAAGGTAGTCCCTCCTGCTTATCACCAATACTTGGATGTATTCTCCAAGGTGAAAGCAGAGAAGCTTCCTCCACACCGTGCCTGTGATCATCATATTGAATTGGAGGGTCTTCTACCTCCAGTTGGTGTTATCTACTCATTATCAAATCAAGAGTCAGAAACACTGCGGCCTACATTTCAGAGAATTTAGAGAAGGATTACATAAGGCCAAGCTTCTCTTCAACAGGAGCACCTTTCCTTTTTGTTAAGAAAAATGATGTAGGTATTTGTTTGTGTGTTAACTACCACAAAATCAATGCTGTCACTAGGAAGAACAGGTATCCTGTTCCTCCTATGAACCAGATACTTACCGTATTCAACGATTCCACTATCTTCTCCAAGATAGATCTGCGTGATGCATATAATCTACTGAGAATCAAAGAGGGGGATGAGCACTTAACTTCCTTTAGAACCAAATATGGTAGTGATGAGTATTTGGTTATGCCATTTGGCCTTACCAATGCTCCAGCTTCTTTCCAAAATCTTGTGAATGATATATTTGCGGATTTTCTGGATGTGTTTGTTGTATTTATTTAGATGATATTATGGTCTTCTCCAGGTCTGAGGAGGAACATGTCAAACATGTGGCCTCTGTCCTCCAAAGACTGAGGGACAATAATCGGTTTGCCAAAGCCTCCAAGTGTGTATTCCATGCCTCAAGTGTGGAATACTTGGGCTATGTTGTTTCAAATGATGGCCTCAAGATGGATTCTTCCAAGGTTCAGAAAATCCTCAATTGGCCTGTCACAACCATGGCAATTCACCTCCTTGGATCCCCATATGGCATATCAAGCCACAGTTCATTTATGGCCAATTGGCCATATCCATCACCAGTGGCCAATATGGCCACGTCATCATCTTATGGACCTTTTATGGCCATTTGTGTTTTGGAGCCTTCATGGCCCTTTACCTCAATCCAGAACCCATAGCGGCAATTTATGCCCAAATGGGTATTTCTGGTCATTTCCCTCAAAACCAGGGGAAATGGCCCAAATGGCTGTTTTTGGCCATTTGGGCTCATAATGCGCATTTGCGCACTTTTTGCGCACTTTGCGCATTTGCGCATTTTTTTGCGCACTTTGCGCACTTTGACGCAAAGTGTCCAAAAGACACTTTCCCCACTTTTGGGCCAGTTTTTGGCCCAGAACCCAAAAGTGGCCAAAACCCCCAAAGGGTCCAGAAACACCTTCCAAGCTCTGAAGTCACCACAACCATCCTTTTCCCCTCTGCCTTTCCATCTCAAGACCTTTGGACGTAATCTTCTTGTCAATGATCCAATATGCCACAAATGATGTTATACATCATTGTGCACCATTTTTCAGCAGCAATTCAATGGTGGCAATATCAAAGGGTCATTTCAACATTCCAACATCTCATCACGTCATCAAGGCACCCAATCATTCAGAGGAATCATCAAGGCTCAAGAGCAAGTGTTTCAGCGTCAAAGACCAATGACACCATCAAGAAGTCATTGGTTATTCTCACTCCCAGTATTCCTTCCAATGGAATACTTTCAATTCATTCTCAAAAGTGTATTCAAGAGGCGGTGCCAAAAGAAGTTGTCAAGTGTCAAAGCTCCACTCAATCCATCTTGGCAGCCATATTCATTTCAATACAGTCTGGATCCACCAAGGACTGTATTTCATTTTCAAGCATGGGAAGTTCATTCAACCCAATTCAATTTCAATATTAGCCAGCTGTATCAATTCCCAAAACAATCAATACAGCCTCAAGGATCAATACAGATCAGTTTTCAGCCTGAAGAACTCAAGCTCCCAACTTTTCACATATACCGGCTACCCTTTCCACCCTGGGGGGTTTTTCCCCAGTTAATTAATATACTTTGATTTTATTTTATCTCTATTTTCTTTTCATTTTTAGTTAAGCAAATACTGATATTATTAAGTCAGTCATTTAGCACATTTCTCTTTATCTTTCTTCGCCTGTCAATGGATATTTGGTGGTCATATCCTTACTAATTCCATTGTTCATTTTTGGCAGGTTGAAACAGTGATTAAGGACTGACTTGGTTGGCTCTTTGGCCATTTGGCTTCCTTTTCCTCTTTGCATCTCATCTTGTACCTGCATATCTTTTAGAGGAATTCATTCTTATTTCTTTTTATTCTTTATTTCTTTTGGAGTCTTCCAAGTGAGTTCCCTGATTGCTGAGTGCCAGGCCACTCTTGTATTTCCACTAGAGCCCCTGTGACATTATATTAATTAACTCATAATTTCTTTTTCATTCTGTTCATTCTTTCTTTATAATTTCATTCACTCATTTCATTGAAATTATGATTCTTTTATGCTTATGAACTTAATGATTCATCGTCATCTCTCAATTTTCTTTCATTCATTCTTCATTTGAAAATTGAAAGCTGACCCATTTTTATTTTTGTTATTCTCTTTAAAATCTTTTTCAAATTATCAATTTTCATTTCATTCACAATTCAGGCGTCATCTTGGTTTTCTTTGATTTTCAAATTTTTTCATCAAGATATTCAGACACGTTATTCACATCAAGATTCATAATTGATTCATTCTTCAAGAATTTTGGTTTTTAAAGAATAATTCACTTGATTTTGATTGATTGATTGATTTGACATATTTGATATTGACCTCAAGAAAATTGATTGACCTGAAGATTTCATTGATTTTGCTGATTTTTCACATCAAGAATTCATTTTGATTGATTGATTTTTGCAAGATTTTGATTTTGATTGATTTGATTCATTGATTTATTGACTTGAAGCCTTTATTTGAATTTGATTGATTGATTTACCTCAAGATTTCATTTGTTCATTGATTCTTCAAGACTTCATTTGAATCTGATTTATTGACGTACTTGAAGATCTTCATTTTGATTCATTCATTTTCCTCAAGATTTGATTGTTGACT
The DNA here is from genome assembly GCA_023105745.1 of Austropuccinia psidii. Taxonomy (NCBI): domain Eukaryota; kingdom Fungi; phylum Basidiomycota; class Pucciniomycetes; order Pucciniales; family Sphaerophragmiaceae; genus Austropuccinia; species Austropuccinia psidii. The sequence continues at coordinate 24,942,910 of JALGQZ010000013.1, forward strand.
CTTTTCACTTCAAGAAAATTTTGATTTTTTATTCTTTTATTTCAATTTTGTTCCTGATATCATGCCTGTTCAACATTCACCTCCGGCAAGACAGACAAGATCTCAGGCCAGAGCTCAAGCTGTTCTCACTCCAACTCCAAGAGCTCCTCTAGATGGCACCCCAGCAGTTCCTCAACTGAGGGCCCAATTAGATAGAGGACCCCGCATGGAAGGAGCAGCACCATCCAGGAAGGAAGGAAGAGGGCCCAGAAGATCAAGTTCATTTTCAGGAGTAGTTGGCGGTTTTCCAGGCACTTCAATGACTATTTTCAAAGGTCCAGGTGAAGATGGTGAATAGGAGGAGGAGAATTCTGTGGAAGAGGAAGAGTCTGATGGTACTGAAGGTGCGCCTGCCCCAGTGGAAGCATCCCAAGGTACTGGAGGGCCAACTCTAGCCCAGTCTAATCAGCCTGTCTCTCATCAGTCTGAACCATCTCTATTGGCCATCATGCAGCAAATGACTCAGATTATGGCCAATATTCAAGCAGCTTCATCCTCTGAAGCATCAAGACCACCAGCCTTCAAGACTCCATCTATGAAGGCACCGGAATGCTTTGATGGGACTCAGCCCTTCAAAGTCAGAAGCTTTATTCAGTCATGCCAGCTTATCTTTCATAATGATCCGGCAAATTTCTCTCAAGACAGAAAGAAAGTTCTTTATGCCACTTCATTTCTCATTGGCAGGGCTGCAAAATGGATTGAGCCTTATCTTTCCAATCTCACCAATCAAGACTCAAATTATCTTCTCAATTCTTGGCGTCTATTTGAATCTCAACTCTTCACTCTATTTGGTGACCCGAATGAAGTCAGAAAAGCAGAAGCTGAGTTGGATTCTTTAAGAATGAAAGAAGGTGGGCATGTATCCTTATACATTGCTGATTTCAGAAGTTTAGTCTCAAGAATTGGGGATTGGGGTGAAAGAGCTCTTATCCATCATTTCAGGAAGGGATTGCCATCCAGGATTTTGGATCAATTGGCCTCCCATCCTTCAAGAATTGACTCTCTTCAAGACTTAATGGACGTTACCCTGGAACTTGATACCAGGTACCATGAGAGGCAAAATGAAAAGAGTCATCATCAAGAGAAGAAGCCAGAAGCCTCAAAGTCAAGTTCTTCTCATCCTCAAAATTCTTCAAGCTCAAGTCAAAAGAAGAAGAAGAATTTTCAGAAGAGGGACAAGCCCCATTCTTCTTTATTGAATAAAGACTTCAAGCTCATGAACTCTGAAAAAGAAAGAAGAATCAAGGAGGGTCTTTGTACCTATTGTGGTGGGAAGCATAGTCTTGGGACCTGTTTCAAAAGGCCTCAAAACAAGCTTACCCAACCGTCAGGCAAATTTCCCAGCCAGGGAAAAGCCTGAGTGAAGATCATGTTGTGTTCAATGGTCTTCACAGTTTTCCATCCAGAGCACAATTGTGCATTCTGAATACTGGTGTCAAAAATTCTCTTAAATTTTTTGTTTTTTCTTCTCTTTCTGATGTTTTTTACAGTATTCTCATTGATTCTGGTGCTACCAACTCATTTATTGCAAAGCAGTTTGTTCACAAGTATTCATTGACTACGTCAGAACTTCCAGAGAAGATTCCCCTCATCATTTTAGACTCCTCTGAGTCTCCTTCTTTATTTGTGACTCACCATACTAAATATATGGTTGAGCTCCCTTCTTTCCCAAGCTTTGAATGGGACTTTTTAGTCATTGATACTCCCAAGGGAGAAGACCTCATATTGGGCTTTGACTTTCTTAATCATTTTAATCCGTTTATTGATTGGAGGCAAGGATTGATCACCTTTAATTCTGATCATAAGGACTATAATGATCCTTTAATTTCTTTCAGTAATGACTTTTCTTCTGCCAAATCATGTGCAGCTCTGGTTGGTGATTCTAGAACACCATCATTTCCGTCTTCTGTCCATATTCCTTCCCTTAATTCCCATCAGTCATTACTATCATCTGGAGATGAAGTCTTCAAAGAGATTCAAGATGTTGGAGAAGGTAATTCTGTATCTTCACTTCATCTCTTCTTTGGGAATATGGACCTTCCTCCTTCAGCTTATCATGACTCCCTGGAGGAGTTGTGGGATGAAGAGGAAGAGCCAGAAGAAATAGAAACTGTGATGAAGGTTGTTCCTCCTGTTTATCACCAATACTTGGATGTATTCTCCAAGGTGAAAGCAGAGAAACTTCCTCCTCACCGTGCCTGTGATCATCATATCGAGCTGGAGGGGTCTCTACCTCCAGTTGGGGTGATCTACTCTTTATCAAACCAAGAGTCAGATACACTCAGGGCCTACATTTCAGAGAATGTAGAGAAAGGTTTCATCCAGCCAAGCTCCTCTTCTACAGGAGCACCTGTTCTTTTTGTCAAAAAGAAAGATGGTGGCCTCCGTTTGTGTGTTGATTACCGCAAACTCAATGCTGTTACTAGGAAGAACAAGTATCCTGTTCCCCCTATGAACCAGCTTCTCACTGTTTTCAATGGTTCTTCTATCTTCTCCAAGATTGATTTGCGTGGTGCATATAACCTGCTCAGAATCAAGGAAGGTGATGAACATTTGACTTGTTTTAGAACCAAATATGGTAGTTATGAGTACTTGGTTATGCCCTTTGGGCTTACCAATGCTCCTGCTTCTTTTCAAAATCTCGTCAATGATATTTTTTATGATCTTCTTGATGTTTATGTTGTGGTTTATTTGGATGACATTATGGTCTTTTCCAAATCTGAGGAAGAACATGTCACTCATGTGTCCACTGTTCTTTCCAGACTCAGAGCCAATAACCTCTTTGCTAAGGCATCCAAATGCCTATTCCATGTTTCTAGTGTAGAATATTTAGGTTATGTTGTTTCTTCTGAAGGCCTCAAGATGGACCAAGCAAAAGTCCAGCAAATTCTCAATTGGCTGCCTCCAAGAAACCTCAAGGCTCTTCAATCATTCCTTGGCTTTGCCAATTTTTACCGCCGTTTCATCAAGAATTATTCAAAGAAAATTAGTTCACTCACAAGTTTCCTCAAGAAAGATTCCCGTTTTCCCCTCAATGAGGAAGCTCTTAGACAGTTTCATCAACTCAAAGAGGCATTCACCACTGCTCCAATCCTTCTCTACCCACCATTGTAGAGACCGATGCATCAGATTATGCCTTGGGTGCTGTACTGAGTCAGGTCTCTGACTCAGGAAAACATCCCATTGCATTTGATAGCCGCAAGCTTCTCCCAGCTGAGTCTAATTATGAGATTCATGACAAGGAACTCCTTGGCATAGTCTGGGCTCTCAAGCGCTGGAGAGCTTTTCTTCTTTCCATTTCTTCCCCTTTTGAAGTTCTCACCGATCATTCATCCCTTCAATATTTTATGTCTTCCAAGATTCTCACTCGCCGTCAAGCCCGCTGGGCTGAATTTCTATCTGAATTTCATTTCTCAATCACTTACCGCCCTGGCTGCTTGGCCACCCTTCCAGATGCCTTGTCACGTCGGGACGACGTTTACCCAGAGAGGGGGGAGGATTTTGTCAGGCTGAGTCTATGATAAAGGTGTATAAGAGTATTTACAAGCTTTAACTATGACTGTGACACGGTAAAAATAATTTTAAAGAGGATATAATTGATAATAAAAGTTTTAATTTAAGAATTTAAAGGGCTTTACTATAGAAATATAGTGGTGGTGAGCGCTGTTGAAAGCCCTGGGTGCAGCTTTACCTGTTGGATTACAATAATAAAGACTACAATACTTTAAATTAAGAGTATACCTGATTATTAACCAAGAGTAAAACTGTTTTTGACAGTTTACTACGTAGGTTATTCAAGAGCAGGATGAAGAAGCAATTCTGGCAGTGAAAAGCCTCCTTTTTATCCTGAAATGGGGTGGCAAGGGTGCTAGACCTTTCCACGTAGAGGAAGTGAAGATTTTTTCACTCTCTAGTACTGGCTTGTGGTTTGCAAACAGCCTGTATAACCTGTATTGGGCTCAGATGTGGTTTTGAAACCACATCTGGGCAGTTTTCACCAATACAGGGTGAAAATTTTCATCTGGGGACCTCACAGCCTGATTCTGACGTGTATGACGCGTAGAATGCTGTACAGAAACTGTATGGGACCCCAGTATTGACTGAAATATGAGGTATTGAAGCAAAAACATGCTCCTTCGTCTGTTGACACCTCATATTCATGATTATGGGGTGTTATCCCATGGTAAGGCTGTATATGACAGCTGGTGGGATTTTGACCTTAAAATGGTCATAACTCTGTCAGTTTTTGAGATATCAAGCAAAACGTTGGTTCATTGAATAGCTCTATATGAGCTCTACACAATGGTACCCAACTTGACATGGTTATCATTAAATATGACAAAGTTATCCCATGTACAAGTATTTTTGTACATTGGCGTGGTTTGGGCAAAAAGCTGTATTAAGCTTGTTTGGCCAATACCTTCTGTTGTAGTTGAGTTATGGGGAAATGGATGACACCATCAGATAGCCCTGATTGTGCTCTTTCCAAAAAGACCCCACTTTAAGTATCTCACACTAAAACTGTAAAAGTTAGATGAGAGGTGAATGTTTGTTCACCCTTATTTGGTCTGAATTTGACCATAACTCAAGTAATACTGGTGCTAGCTCAGTTTGGCTAGTACCATTCGATAGCCCTGGCTTAGAGCTTCATTTTGAATACCCATTTGATGGGGTTAAGCCTCTCCTTCTAGATTTTAGATGAGAGGTGAAAATTAAGGTTTATGCTCAGCAATAACTTTGAGCAGGAATAACTTTGTTATTTCTTGTCCTATGGTGATGGGACTTATATTTTCAGGAAGAGGTGAGTTTCCTCTTTCTTTTGATACCTTTTGAGCTAATTTGGCTCAGTTCCATGTTTTGGTGGTATTTTGGCTATACCATTGGTTTATGGTATTTTGGCTGTCATGCTTGTGCTCTGGTTTTGAGTCACAGGCTGACATACCCTCCCTCTAAAAAAGGCTCATCATTGATGAGACTGTTCAGTCCTCCTAGAGGCTCTGAATCTCCTCAAATGAAGGTTCCCATCTGGTATGGCATCCTCTGCCAACCATTTGTCTTTGTCAGCTGTCTGGTTTTTGAATCTGACTAGGTATTGTCTCTGATCCTTTCCATTAAGTCTGATTTTTCTGGCCCTGATGATTTTACTCACAGTTCCAGGAGAGTCTTCTACTTCCACTATTTCTGGTGGAGTGATGTTCTTCTTCCTGGAGGGGAATTTATCCTCCTCTGTTTGGAAGTATGGCTTGACCAGGCTCACTGGAAAGACTGGGTGTTTCCTAGAAAACTCCTCAGTGAGCTTGACTTCTACTGCATTCTTCCCTATCAACTTAATGATAGTGAAGGGCCCTACAAATGAGTCTCTCATTTTCTTGGGTCCTTTGAGATTGTTAAAGTTCAGTGTAGACACTAACACCTGGTCCCCTTCCCTGAAGTCAGGTTCCATATGTGATTTGTCCCACCTCTGCTTGTTGTACTCTTTGGCCTCTGCTATGCATTTGGCAGCAGTATCACAGGCTTTCTTCCACATATCATGGAAGTCTTTGGCTGTGGGGTGGATGGTCAGAAGATTTTTCTTCAAGTGATCCACAGGTAACAGGGGATTCCACCCTTTCTCTACCAGTGCAGGTGTTTTTCCTGTGGTAGAGTGCTGGCTTGTATTATAAGCCAGTTGGACTGCTGGTAAGAGGGTGACCCAATCATGGGTATATCCCTCATGGTCCCTGTATTCCATGCCATAGGCACAGAACCTCCTGAGGATGTCCTCCATTGTTTGGATCATCCTCTCAGCTAGGCCATCTGTTTGTGGATGGTAAGCTGTGGAAAAAGCAAGCTTGGTGCCAAGCATGTCATATAAATTGGTCCAAAATTCAGATGTAAATTTTGGGTCCCTGTCACTAATTATGATCTTAGGGACTCCACAGGTGGATATGATGTTATTCCAAAATAACAGAGCAGTGTCCATGGCTGTGTCCTCTTTATGGCATGGTAGACATCTCATGCTCTTGCTGAACCTATCAACTATGATTAAGCAGGCATTGTAGTTTTCTTTGCCTCCTGGGACAAGTCCTGTGACCCAGTCCATGTTGATGGTTTCCCATGGGTGTTTGGGTTCTTCTATGTGTTGAAGCAACCCATATTTCTTCCCATATTTTCTATTTGCCTTTTGGCATCTTTCACAAGTGTTGATGTATTCACTCAACTCTTGCTCCCACTTGGGCCACTAAGCTGTGCTTGCTACCCTCTCCTTAGTCCTGTCCTCACTCATGTGTCCCATGTAGGGGCAGTCATGGCATTCCTGCAGGATTAAAGAGATGTGGTCTCTGTCTATCACTGTGAGTGCACTGGTGTGCTTGTCTCTGTGATAAATCAGGCCATCTATAAGGAAGAATTTATTGTCCTTATAGGCCCTCAACCAGGGTTCCTCCAGCTGGGTTTCCAGTTCTGGGCTCCTGTATTTCTGTTGAAGGAGTTGGAGTAGTATGCTACACTGTTTGTGTTTAGCATAAGATTTCAGTACTGCATTGAAGAATTCATTATGCAGTTCTGAGGAACTTATCCCTAGTATGGGGGTTTCTGTCCCTTCTGAATCAGTGTTTCCACTGTCAAGGGTACCACTCCCTGGTGCCCATTCAGAGAATCTGAAGTTCTTCTTCCTATCTATTTCCATGAAATGGATAGGAATTTTTGCAGCAACTTCAGGGTCATAAGCTGGATTGCTTTTGACATTGTCCAGTGGCCATCTGCTAAGGCCATCTGCATTGGTATGGCTTTTACCTTCTTTGTATATGATGGTCATGTTCCCTCTATACTCCTGGATGGCTATTTGCCATCTCAGCATGTGTCTATTAGTAGTCTTCATGTTTAGTAAAGACTTCAAGGCTGTGCAGTCTGTGTAGACTTCAAAGACTGCACCCTCCAAATAATAATGGAGTTTTTCTAGAGCCCAGACTAGACATAGACATTCTGTCTGGGTGGCCCCATACCTGGCTTCTGAATCTTTCAGCTGCCTGGAGATGTAACATATTACACCTTCTCTTGGTTCACCATTCACAATTTGTCTTTGGTGAAGGGCTGCTCCCAAGCCTTGGCTACATGCTGCATCTATATATAACTTGAATGGTAGTTCAAAGTCAGGCAAGATGAGCACAGGTGCATTTGTGAGTTCATATTTGATCCTCTCATATGCATCCCTCCTTTCCTTGGTTATTTCAAAAACTACATCCTTTGAGCATAACTTGTATAAACTACTAGTTATGTGAGCAAAATTTTTGATGTGGTTTCTATAGTAGCTAGCAAATCCAAGGAAAGATTGCATCTCTTTGATGTTCTTTGGTACTGGCTTTTGCAGTACTGCTGCTACTTTGTTCTGGTCAATTGCCAGACTAAGGCCTGAGACTTTGTGTCCTAGAGCTAGTAGCTCTTGTTGGCCAAAATTACACTTTTTAAGTGAAATTTTTTGATTGATGGGTGTAAATTTACTTAGCACTCTGTCTATGTATTGTACATGGTCTTCCCATGTCTCTGAGTATATAATGATATCATCAATATACACTACCATCCAGCCTTCCATTATTTCTTCTTGAAATATGGTGTCCATCATCCTTTGGAAGTGGGCTGGTGCATTCTTGATGCCAAATGGCATCCTAGTGTACTCATATATGCCCATATGGCATATAATTCTGAGTAATTTCATGGAGTTTGGTTTAACTCCATTTTGGTGGAAGCCCTTCATACAATCCATCTTGGTTATGTATTTGGCTTTGGCCAATTTATCCAAGGCATGAGGTATCCTTGGTATAGGATACCTGTCTGCTTTTGTGTAGTTGTTCAGGGCTCTGAAGTCTCCACACAGTCTAGACTTGCCATCATGCCAGGTGATTAGGACAGGAGTGGTGATTTCCACTATTTCATTATGTCCAATCTTCCTAATGACATCCATGTCCAGGAGTTCATTGATATGTTTCTCAATCTCTTTCCTGGTCTCCAGACTTGCTGGGTAAGGAGGTCTCCTTAACATGGGTGGATAAGGCCTTTCTACATCCAGATATAGTTCTATATCATAGCCTTTGATCTTGCCTAATGGTTCTTCACCAATGGCAAATGCTGGTCTATTCTTCCTCAGCATCTTCAGTAAACTTAGCTTTTGTTTACTGGTGAGGGTAGTGCTAAACTGTCCCTCTCTGAATTCTTTCAGAAGTTCTTCCAGTGGGTCCTGAGAAGATATCTGGTATATATCAAGAGAAAATTTCTTTTCCTTGTTAGTACCAATGGTAATATGCCTATTTTTACTATTGTAAATATCTATGCCATACATCCTCTGGTAATCTGTTCCCAGTAAAAACCCTTGGATATGGGCATCTTCAAGCACTACAAACTCTGGGTTGAGTCTGATATTACCTTTTCTGTGGGGTATAATTATCTCTTTGATAATTGTCCCAATAGAGGTCATCTTTCCAGATGCACTCTTAAAGTTCTTTGCCCTGGTGGGCAAGAGTTCTTTTTCCCAGTTTGGGAAGTGGTTATCCAGATAGTTTCTGGCCACTATGGAGCAGTGTGCTCCACTGTCAATGATCAATGGGTGCTGAGCATTGTCAATACATACAGTCATTTTTGTGGCTGTTCCATTTATGTATGCCATTCCTTTGGTTGGTGTAACCAAGAATGTTTGTGCATCTTGTGTATGTTTACACAAGTTTTTGTTGGCAGTGTCTTGTGGCATGCCTGCTTCCAACTGTATATCCTGGATTTCTAGTGGGGTTTCCTCTTGGTATTCCACTAGAAATTCCTCTCTTGGGTCTTGCTCTTCATCAGATGGTTCTCTGATGGCATCACCCATAGAGTCTGATTCAGAATCCTCTGTTGGAGGTTCTTCTTCAGGGACTTTTTCTATAGCATAGACTTTCTTCTTTGCTTTTGGACAGTTGTTGGCATAGTGGTCTGTTGAACCACAATTGTGACAAGAGTTCTTCTTCTTTGCCACTTCTGCCACTCTTTCTCTGGGTTTGTCTTTAAACTCTACCCTGAAAGGTTGTTTCTCTTTGAAACTATTGCTTCTATATGGGGTGAATTTCCCTATATTAGTCCTTTTCCTTATGTCTTGTAAGGTATTGGCTATATCATCTAGAGTGCAATTTTGGTTGCATCTGCACTTTACTGCATGCTCTAGTTCTCCTGGAAGTTGTGTCAGAAGTTTATGATTCCTCATTTGAATGTTCATTTGAGGATCAATGGCTTTAAGTCTTCTAGACTGTCTAAGACACCACTCATATGGATCTTTGTCCACAGAGTATTTGTCATTTTCAAATGACATGGTCTTTTGCCATATCCAAGTTCCATTACTGTACTTTTGGATTATTTGACTCTTCCACCATGGCCAATTTCTTCTTCCATGGATTTCTTTCATTTCAGTGTACCATATACTTGCATGACTTTTAAATGCAGTGTTCAGTCTAGCAGTGATCCAGTAATCTGGTATGCTTGGTACATCAATGAAGAGTCCATCAATATAATCTATGAGTTCCATATGATCATATTCTCCTGATCCAGAGAATTTGGGCCAGCTTGAGGCCTCAGGAAGCTGTTTCAAGGCTTCCTTCTCTGAATAAGACATGCCATCTCCATCCTGGTATTGTGATGGAGATCTTGCCTTATTCAACAACATGGCATCTGGTTTGATGTCATTTGGTTGATATGGATTCTCCATAGCTTGGCCTTGTGGTTGGGGCTTCAAGCTATGGTAGGCATCAAACAATTTGTTGATGTCTTGGTTCAGACACTCCCTGTCCCTGCTGCTATGGTGTTGTTCTTCAGAGACTTGATTCAGTCTCTTGTTGGTTTCTTCAGAGGCTTTGCTCAGTTGAGCATATCCTTCCTGAAGGTTTTTAACTATCTGCTCCAATGAGGCTTGAGTTTTTCTCATCCTCTCTTGGGCAGCTGCAAATTCTGTAGCCAGATTTGCAGATTGCTCAGCATATTGGGACATTTGTAACCACAGTGTGTCACTGTTGATGTTACTCTCAGATGTGATAATGTTATTTTCAGTCTGAGTGGGGGTAATGTTTCTATTACTAGGACTACTGATTCTAGAGTGGTTTACCACTACTTCTGGTTCTTGTGTACTTCTTTTACCAAATCTCACAGCTTCTGGATCATGGGGTCTGACTCTTTCCTCCTCTGGTTGAAGGAGGCTTTGTTCTTGCCCTTGTTTCCTTGTCTTCTCCTGGAAACTTCCTGGAATTGTGAAGAATGGTGACTCTTGGCCACTGATCTGCTGGTTTCTGAATGGTGTGAAGCCACTGGAGAGCTGATTTGGCTGGCTCCTTGTGAACCTGAAGGAATCTGAGTAGGCCCTGTCTGGGTTAACTGTTCTTCTATGGCTTGGATAGTGGCTTGGTTCTCCCTTATCCTCTGTGCCCTTGCCTCCAGGAGTCTGTGCTGCCTGGTAGGATTCCAACCCTTGGTGATTACCATAAGGTCTTTGAAGTCTATCTCTTTGAGACAGATCTTCTGGCAACTTGATCCCAGTTCTGCCCAGTGAGTTGCTAGGTTGAACCTCTTGTTGTCCATGCTCCATTGAAACAAATCTTTGAGGAGTTGGTGGATTTGAAGAACTTGATCCATATCCTTCCAGTCCTCTGGTTTGAGGTTTCTGTTGAATTGGAGTGTGAATGGCAAGGTTGATATTATCTCCCTCATTGTTTTGCCATCCACCACTGTGTCCAATGTGTCTTCTTTCAGGTCTTCTGGTTCTAGACATTCCTGCTCTGTCCTCTGGCTGGTTCCTTTGGAAGCCAAGGTCTCTGAGGTGTGCAGGGGACATATCAGTGTTTGCAAGCAGTCAAAAACTTTATGTTCTTAGGGTATTTACCTTTGACTGTGCCTTGTACAAATTTGTTATCTGCTGATTTGGGCAGTTTGCCTTTGGAAGTTACAACTGGGTTAATAATTGTAATCTTCCCTGTACAAGTGGTTAAGGTTGGTTTACCTTGTATTGATGCAGAGTTTCGTGGTTTTCTACTTCTCTGAGTGGCTATTGGTGTCCACTTCTTGGCTGTAATCAGGCCTTCACTAAGCCTTTTTCCTTTGCCCTTGCTGCCCTCTGGTTCAGAGGGTGTCACTGGTATGTTGGCCTGTGACTGGGTCTCAAGTGGTATGAAGTTTTCTTCCACTGAATCAAAACAGGAAAAAGAGGGCTTATGTCAGTTAAGACTTCTTACAAGGCTGGTTTTGCACGTCTAAGAATGGCCTCTGGGCTTGTATATTACTACAGTATGCCCCTGTATAATGACAGTGTAATTTGAATCAACAATTTCACGTCAGAATTACAGCTTTTGGTACCCTGTCACACTGTTTGTGTGCCAGTATCCCACAGATACACTTGTGGTTTTCAAGTGTATTCTGTATCAGTGGTTTAATATAAGTGTTATTGAGTCAACAATACACTTAATCCACGCCTCAACTGATGGTTTTTCAGTCAGAGGTGTCCTTATTCAGTCAAGAATACAGGACTTATTAGTGGCCAATGTGTTTTTATATACAAAACACGCCAAAAATGATTGTTTTCAGTGGGTATTAGCCACGTGAAAAATACTCTTTTTATTGTATGAGTATATAAAGAAGAATAAAAATATATAAAATATATTTTTTAAAGTGGAAATTACGCCTAAAAAAGATAAAACAATGGTTAATAAGATATAAAAAAGAGAAAAAACTCACTTGTAAGGTCCAAAAAGTAAAAAAAACACGGCCAGGCCCCCAAAATGTCAGGCTGAGTCTACGATAAAGGTGTATAAGAGTATTTACAAGCTTTAACTATGACTGTGACACGGTAAAAATAATTTTAAAGAGGATATAATTGATAATAAAAGTTTTAATTTAAGAATTTAAAGGGCTTTACTATAGAAATATAGTGGTGGTGAGCGCTGTTGAAAGCCCTGGGTGCAGCTTTACCTGTTGGATTACAATAATAAAGACTACAATACTTTAAATTAAGAGTATACCTGATTATTAACCAAGAGTAAAACTGTTTTTGACAGTTTACTACGTAGGTTATTCAAGAGCAGGATGAAGAAGCAATTCTGGCAGTGAAAAGCCTCCTTTTTATCCTGAAATGGGGTGGAAAGGGTGCTAGACCTTTCCACGTAGAGGAAGTGAAGATTTTTTCACTCTCTAGTACTGGCTTGTGGTTTGCAAACAGCCTGTATAACCTGTATTGGGCTCAGATGTGGTTTTGAAACCACATCTGGGCAGTTTTCACCAATACAGGGTGAAAATTTTCATCTGGGGACCTCACAGCCTGATTCTGACGTGTATGACGCGTAGAATGCTGTACAGAAACTGTATGGGACCCCAGTATTGACTGACATATGAGGTATTGAAGCAAAAACATGCTCCTTCGTCTGTTGACACCTCATATTCATGATTATGGGGTGTTATCCCATGGTAAGGCTGTATATGACAGCTGGTGGGATTTTGACCTTAAAATGGTCATAACTCTGTCAGTTTTTGAGATATCAAGCAAAACGTTGGTTCATTGAATATCTCTATATGAGCTCTACACAATGGTACCCAACTTGACATGGTTATCATTAAATATGACAAAGTTATCCCATGTACAAGTATTTTTGTACATTGGCGTGGTTTGGGCAAAAAGCTGTATTAAGCTTGTTTGGCCAATAACTTCTGTTGTAGTTGAGTTATGGGGAAATGGATGACACCATCAGATAGCCCTGATTGTGCTCTTTCCAAAAAGACCCCACTTTAAGTATCTCACACTAAAGCTGTAAAAGTTAGATGAGAGGTGAATGTTTGTTCACCCTTATTTGGTCTGAATTTGACCATAACTCAAGTAATACTGGTGCTAGCTCAGTTTGGCTAGTACCATTCGATAGCCCTGGCTTAGAGCTTCATTTTGAATACCCATTTGATGGGGTTAAGCCTCTCCTTCTAGATTTTAGATGAGAGGTGAAAATTAAGGTTTATGCTCAGCAATAACTTTGAGCAGGAATAACTTTGTTATTTCTTGTCCTATGGTGATGGGACTTATATTTTCAGGAAGAGGTGAGTTTCCTCTTTCTTTTGATACCTTTTGAGCTAATTTGGCTCAGTTCCATGTTTTGGTGGTATTTTGGCTATACCATTGGTTTATGGTATTTTGGCTGTCATGCTTGTGCTCTGGTTTTGAGTCACAGGCTGACAGATTTCATCAGCAAGAATCCAATGAACTATCAGAAGATAATCAATCAAGATGAAATTCAAGCCTCAAAATTTTTTGCAGTCAAGGTGGATTCATTTTCAAATTTGATTGATTCAATTCAGAAGGCAGTGTGGCAAGACCCTCAATATAGAAGTGTTCTTGAAGATTTGGGTAAAGGTAAATCTGTCACAGATTATTCTCTTGATTCCTCTTCCAAACTTCTCCTTTTCAAAGATCAGGTGGTGGTCCCAAATGACCCCACAATTCAACTCAATATACTTCAAAAGCGGCATGACTCTCCTCTAGCTGGACACCCTGGCCAAGAGAAGACTCTCAAACTTGTCAAGCGGGATTTCCACTGGTCCGGCATGACTCAATTTATCAAGGATTATGTCTCATCCTGTCAACAGTGTTCAAGAAACAAAAATATTCATCACAAGAAGTTTGGACTCCTCAAACCTCTTCCAATTCCAAGTGGTCCTTGGATTTGTCTTTCAATGGATTTCATCACTCAATTGCCACTGTCCAATTCCTTTGACTCAATCCTTGTCATAGTGGACAGATTCTCAAAAATGGCGGTTTTTATTCCAACAATAGCTTCAATCACTTCATTAGATTTGGCCCATTTATTCATCAAGAATATTTTCTCAAAGCATGGCCTTCCTTCAAGCATTGTTAGTGATCGAGGTTCTCTTTTTGTTTCTTCTTTTTGGACCAATCTTTGTCAGCAGCTCAAGATTTCAAGAGACTTGTCAACTGCTTATCATCCAGAAACTGATGGACAGACAGAGAGGGTAAATCAGATACTAGAACAGTATCTTCGGATGTATGTCAGTTATCATCAAGATGATTGGAACACCTGGCTCCCTCTGGCTGAATTTGCCTACAATAATTCTGATCACTCTTCAACCAAGCAATCACCGTTTTTCACTGTTTATGGAAGAGATCCACAATTTGATTCAGTTCACATCACTCAAGATACTCCTGCTGGAAAGTTATCAACAAAAATCCAATCAGTACAGCAAGATGTCAAGAGAGAACTTGAAATCGCCATAAACCGGTTTAAGAGGTATGCAGATAAAAGTAGAGCAAGTCCACCTGTTTTCAATCCTGGTGACATGGTATGGCTTTCTTCCAAGAACATCAAATCAACCAGACCCACCAAAAAACTATCCGAAAGATGGTTGGGTCCTTTTCCAATCTTGAAGAAAGTCAGTTCTCATGCTTACCACCTCAAGCTTCCATCTCAATGGAAATCCATCCACCCAGTCTTCCATATCTCACTTTTGGAACCAGTCAAGACATCAACAATCCCAAATCGGCATCAAGAGCCTCCTCCTCCAATTATCATTGAAGAAGAAGAGGAATGGGAAGTCTCTCAAATACTGGACTCAAAGCTCAAGAGAAGAAAATTATGGTATCTGGTGGAATGGAAAGGTTTCAGTCAAGACCCAGAAAGATCCACTTGGGAACCAGCCGAAAACCTCAAGAATTGTCCTGAACTTGTCAAAGATTTTCATTCTTTATATCCTGACAAGCCGGGTCTCAATTCTTCAAAAGCTTGATTCATTTATGGTGCTTGGTGGGGAGAGGAATTACCAAAAGTAAGTCCCACTCCTGGTATGCACCTTTAGGGGTATTCTACTCTTTTGTTGTAAGCATCACCTTGGCCACTCTGTGAGCACTTTGCAAATTTTGGACACAGATCTTTGGCCGGGCTTTCAACTTCATTTCCAATCTTATGGCCATTTTCACTTGGGACAATGGGCCATTCACTTTTCAATTCATTTCCAAGATTCCAAATTCAAAGTCATTCCTTCAGGATTTGTGTTTTTATTTTTATGGCACTGGCGGGAGTGGTAACTACTAAAAGTAAGTTCCTCTCCTGGTGTGCACTTCCCTGAGGGGTCTACAATCTTGTCAAAACATCACCTTGGCCACTTTGTGAGCACCTGGCATCAAATTTCTCTTTCCAGGTCCTTGGCCAATTTCAAAATCAGTTATTAACCTCCGTGATGAAGATTGGAACCTCCTCAAGATTCAATTCATTTTCTTTTCTCTTTTTCTTTTTCTTTTATTTTCATTTTCATTCTTTATTTTCATTTTATTTTCATTTTAAATTTCATTTTATCACGTCAATTATCACGTCAAAAATTTTCATTCATTTTAAAATTCAACTCAAAATCATGAAGCCAATGTCAAAAGAAGATCAAGCAAGTCCCGCATCAAATGTCAAATTTTTAATATCAGTTTTCAAATTCTTCAACTTAATCAGTCCTCTTGAATCACTCTCTCAAAATCTTTCCAATAGCCTCAACAGGCTTCACCTTGTATTGGTGCTCAGGAGCTCACCATTTCAAGGTGGGGGGTACTGTCACAACCATGGCAATTCACCTCCTTGGATCCCCATATGGCATATCAAGCCACAGTTCATTTATGGCCAATTGGCCATATCCATCACCAGTGGCCAATATGGCCACATCATCATCTTATGGACCTTTTATGGCCATTTGTGTTTTGGAGCCTTCATGGCCCTTTACCTCAATCCAGAACCCATAGCGGCAATTTATGCCCAAATGGGTATTTCTGGTCATTTCCCTCAAAACCAGGGGAAATGGCCCAAATGGCTGTTTTTGGCCATTTGGGCTCATAATGCGCATTTTTGCGCATTTGCGCATTTTTTTGCGCACTTTGCGCACTTTGACGCAAAGTGTCCAAAAGACACTTTCCCGCCTTTTGGGCCAGTTTTTCGCCCAGAACCCAAAAGTGGCCAAAACCCCCAAAGGGCCCAGAAACACCTTCCAAGCTCTGAAGTCACCACAACCATCCTTTTCCCCTCTGCCTTTCCATCTCAAGACCTTTGGACGTAATCTTCTTGTCAATGATCCAATATGCCACAAATGATGTTATACATCATTGTGCACCATTTTTCAACAGCAATTCAATGGTGGCAATATCAAAGGGTCATTTCAACATTCCAACATCTCATCACGTCATCAAGGCACCCAATCATTCAGAGGAATCATCAAGGCTCAAGAGCAAGTGTTTCAGCGTCAAAGACCAATGACGCCATCAAGCAGTCATTGGTTATTCTCACTCCAAGTATTCCTTCCAATGGAATACTTTCAATTCATTCTCAAAAGTGTATTCAAGAGGCGGTGCCAAAAGAAGTTGTCAAGTGTCAAAGCTCCACTCAATCCATCTTGGCAACCATATTCATTTCAATACAGTCTGGATCCACCAAGGACTGTATTTCATTTTCAAGCATGGGAAGTTCATTCAACCCAATTCAATTTCAATATTAGCCAGCTGTATCAATTCCCAAAACAATCAATACAGCCTCAAGGATCAATACAGATCAGTTTTCAGCCTGAAGAACTCAAGCTCCCAACTTTTCACATATACCGGCTACCCTTTCCACCCTGGGGGGTTTTTCCCCAGTTAATTAATATACTTTGATTTTATTTTATCTCTATTTTCTTTTCATTTTTAGTTAAGCAAATACTGATATTATTAAGTCAGTCATTTAGCACATTTCTCTTTATCTTTCTTCGCCTGTCAATGGATATTTGGTGGTCATATCCTTACTAATTCCATTGTTCATTTTTGGCAGGTTGAAACAGTGATTAAGGACTTACTTGGTTGGCTCTTTGGCCATTTGGCTTCCTTTTCCTCTTTGCATCTCATCTTGTACCTGCATATCTTTTAGAGGAATTCATTCTTATTTCTTTTTATTCTTTATTTCTTTTGGAGTCTTCCAAGTGAGTTCCCTGATTGCTGAGTGCCAGGCCACTCTTGTATTTCCACTAGAGCCCCTGTGACATGGCCTCAGCCAAAGAACATCAAGGCTCTTCAATCCTTTCTTGGCTTTGCCAATTTTTATCGTCTCATAAACAATTATTCAAAAAAATCAGTGATCTCACTTCCCTTCTCAAAAAAGATTCTCCCTTTATCTTCAATGAGGAAGCTCTTAGCCAGTTTGAATTACTCAAAGAAGCTTTCACCACTGCTCCTATCTTATCTCATTTCAATCCTTCTCTACCTACTATTGTAGAGACTGATGCCTCTGATTATGCCTTGGGTGCTGTACTGAGCCAGGTGAATGACTCAGGAAAGCATCACATTTCATTTGATAGTTGCAAGCTTCTTCCAGCTGAGCTCAACTATGAAATTCATGACAAGAAACTTCTTGGCATAGTTTGGGCTCTCAAGTGCTGGAGAGCATTTCTTCTCTCTCTTTCCAATTCTTTTGAGGTCTTGACAGACCACTCTTCCCTGCAGTATTTTATGTATTCCAAAGTTCTTGCTTGTCCTCAGGCCTGTTGGGATGAGTTTCTTTCTGAATTTCACTTCACTATCACTTACCGCCCAGGCAGGCTGGCCACTTTGCCAGATGCCTTGTGACGCTGGGATGATGTGTACCCAGAGAGGGGGGTGGACTTCATCAGCAAGAATCCTCAAAATCTTCATCAAGTAATCAAGCAAGATGGAATTCAAGAGTCAAGATTCTTCTCAATCAAAGTGGAAATATCTTCAGATTTAGTTGACAAGATTCATAAAGAAGTATGGCAAGACAAAGACTATAAAGAAATAATCAAGCAACTAGCAAGAGGTGAATCAATTCCAGATTATTCTCTTGAACCTCAAGCGAAGTTATTATTATTCAAAGATAGAGTGGTAATCCCAAGAAATGAAGAACTTCAACTCAACATTCTTCAAAAGCGTCATGACTCACCATTGGCTGGCCATCCTTGCCAGGACAAGACCCTCAAGCTCATCAACAGGAATTTTTATTGGGCTGGCATGAATCAATTCATCAAGGACTATGTGTCCTAATGTCAGCAATGTTCAAGAAACAAGAACATTCATCACAAGAAGCTTGGATTACTCAAGCCTCTTCAAATTCCATCTGGTCCTTGGAATTCCTTATCAATGGACTTTATCACTCAATTGCCCTTGTCAAACAGCTTTGACTCAACTATAGTAGTTGTGGACAGGTTTTCAAAAATGGCAATCTTCATTCCAACTTATGGAACAATCACTGCTCTGGACTTAGCTCAAATCTTCATTAGTCATGTATTTTCCAAGTATGGCCTTTTAGTCAGTATTGTCAGTGATAGAGGATCCTTATTTGTTTCATCATTCTGGAATCAATTATGTCAGCAGCTCAAGATATCAAGAGATCTTTCAACTGCTTTCCCCCCTGAAACAGATGGACAGACAGAGAGGTTAAATCAGATTCTAGAACAGCATCTTTGGATGTATGTCAGCTATCATCAAGATGACTGGTACACCTGGCTCCCTCTGGCTGAATTTGCCTATAATAATGCAGAACACTCATCAACAAAGCAATCACATTTTTTCACCATTTATGGAAGAAATCGCAGCTTTGACTCAATCCATGTTTCTCAAGACTCACCTGCTGGAAGGTTATCAACAAAACTCCAATCAGTACAGAAAGTTGTCAAAGAGGAATTAGAGTCAGAAATAAGGAGATTCAAGAAGTATGCAGATAGAAATGGGTCAATTCCACCTAATTTTCAACCTGGGGACAAGGTATGGCTAGCTTCCAAGAACATCAAGACAACAAGACCGACCAAGAAATTATCAGAAAGATGGTTGGGACCTTTTGAAGTTCTGAAGAAGATTGGCAGCCATGCATATCACCTCAAGTTGCCTCAGCAATGGAAGTCAGTTCACCCTGTATTCCATGTGTCCTTATTAGAACCAGTGAATAATTCAACTATCCCAAATTGACATCAATTGCCACCACCACCAGTCTTAGTGGAGGAGCAAGAAGAATGGGAAGTGGATTGGGTTCTGGACTCAAAACTCAAGAGAGGTAAATTATGGTATCTTGTAGAGTGGAAAGGATTCAGTGAAGACCCAGAAAGAACCACTTGGGAACCAGCTTCCAACCTTACCAACTCGCCAGACCTTGTCAAGGATTTCCATTCATTTTATCCAGACAAGCCTGGCCCAAATACCTCAAGAGTTTGATTTATGGTGCTTGGTGGGGAGAAGAAGTTATGAAAGTAAGTTCCTCTACTGGGCTGCACCTTTATGGGGGTATTCTACCCATATGTTGTTGTAATCATCACCTTGGCCACTTTGTGAGCACTTGTCAATTTTTTGGACAGATTCAGAAGGCCTTACAACATCAATACCCTCCAATTTGGACCTTATCAAGATAAGGCCAAATGTTTCTTTCTTTCTTTTATTTTCTTTTTTCTTTTTTCTTTATCATTATTCCAATTTTTACCAATCATCATAATTCAAGATATTCATTACTTCAAGTCAATTATGGCAATTTATTTCAGTTTTGTGGTGCTTGGTGGGGAGTGGGAGTTATGAAAGTAAGTTCCATCTCCTGGTATGCATCCCTGAGGGTTCTACTTCTTGTAAAACATTACCTTGGCCACTCTGTGAGCATCAAATGCTTGGTTTTCATTTTTTTTCAGACACTTCTTGGCCAGAATCAAGCAACTCACTACAAGAAGGACAAGCCATCAGGAATTTCTTTATCTCTTTTTCTCTACTCTCTTTTTCTGTCAATCTTTTTCTTTTTCTTTATTTGTATAATTTTTGTTTTCTTTTATGTCTTTAAAGCAGAAGCATCCCCTCCCAAGTCATGTATTGGGAGGTTCCATTTATTTTTTCATTTTTAGTAGTTGTAAGAGTGGGGATAGAAGTCAAACCAAACACAAACAAGGACAAGGAAACTAGTTATCTCTACCTAGATCATCAAAGGTTCTCTGGAAGTCATTTATCAATTCATCTTCATACCAGGAAAATTTTTCAGCCATCTCTTCTGAAGCAGTACCCAGAATAGTTCTGTCATTTGCATACATAATCACCTCCCTGCTATTTCTATCAACCCTCCTGAATAATCTGACCACAGCTTCTTGGATTGCACTAGCCGCATTGGGATCTTCTCTGGTAACTTGGATAGGCCAAAAATCTCTTCTTTGAAAAACTTGAGCGGCAGGAAACAGCAAAGGAGACAAACCATCCCTTCTTCTACTGGAACTGGACGCAGGTTGGAGTTGACGGAAGGTGGTTATGGGTGAGTTCCTGAGTTGCTGGCTTGGTGATGGTCTTACTGCTGGATTCAAGGCAGGCCTGGAATGGGAAGTGCTTGGTGAAGAAGGGGAATTGTAGTAGGAATGGAAGCAAGAACTGGTTGGAAGGTTCTGGGAGTACTGGGAATCACTTGGCTTTGGAATCTGCTGGCAAGAGGCTGAGCAGAAGAATTTCTGGATGGATGGCCAACTGAATGAGGAGCAACTTCAACTTCCTCACCATCCAACTCATCACTACCTTCAGAATCTGGATCAATTGGGGAATCAGCAATCCTTCTAATTCTTTTCACTACCCCTTCAGTATTGATCCTGGAGATTGGGACTTCTGAGCTGGAATATATTGGCCTACCACCAACTGGAATTGGCCCTCCAACATTAGTCCACCTAACCACATCCCTCTGCCTAGAACCAGTCACTACATCAAAATATCAGTACCAAGTTCAATCAATGTATGCAAACCACTCACATTGAAAAAATCCTGAGGTTCCATCAGGAGTAGGTGCCTCAGAGACTGGGAACTCTTTCCCAAAAGGCCCATCTTTTCTACTCCATAAATACCTCCTGACGTCAGAAGACGGCACCCCAGTACGACAACATGGTTTCTTTCCAATGAAGCAATAATGTAACTTTGAAGATCAGGGATTGTAGTGTTGAAAACAATCCTTACCCTTGGCCAAACATTCAGTACAGGCAGGATCAAGAATTTCAACTTCTCTGTATCCATCATATGTTTGGGAAGGATCAAAGTGACCAGAAGAAGCCATGGAGGGTGAAGACAATTGACTGAAGACGCCAGAACCACAAAGAACAGATGGTGGCGGTGCAGAAGGAGAAGATTCAGTGAGTTAAGTCAGTTTGGAACTCAGAACTGAAGAATATGCAAGCAGAAAATTTAAGACGTCAGAACCAGTCCACTCCAAATCAAAAAAAATTGACCTCAAGGAAATGGGGCCATAACTCATTTATGCCCCCCCTCAAAGCCTCTAAGGTGAGGATTCAAGACCCCTTTTGGGCTGAATTCATCACCCAGGGCCTCCCCTGAAACTTTGGGGAGGCCAGGATCTTGATGGTCCTGGACCCCCTCAATGGGTCCAGGCCATGTAGGTGGAATTTTGGGTCATGGGCCAATTCATGGTCCCATGGTACCCCTGGGTCCCCAGCAAAATTGGGCCCAGGGGGCCTACAATAGCCCCCACAGACCACGGACCATAGGACCCCAAAACACCAAAATGGCCAGAAATGGCCATAAATCAAGAAATCAAGCATTTTCACCCAAGACCCAAAAAAGGCCCAAAGGGCCATAAAATTGAAATTCATAAAGAATCACCATAGGAAGGGTCAAGTACCAAAATACTATGGGGAGGCACATCAAGGCATTTCCAAGGCCAATGGGGACAAGACCCCTTGAAGAATTTATTTCAAGACATTTTCAATTGGGCCTTGACAAATGAGTATACATTCATATACTCATTTGGCATCATTTTTTGAGCACAAGATCTCATTGAACATCATGTTGGGATACAACCCAAGGACAAAAGATTTATTGAATCAGAAGAAAAGAAGCATATTTCGAAGTGGAATACTTACTCAAAATTGAAAGAAGGGGGTAATCAAATTAATTTGAAAGGGAAGAATTGAAAAAGGATTTTCAGAATGATAGTCAAGAGGAAATGAAAATTAAAAGAAACTCTTTCAAAAAAAAGTGGGGATATTGAGATGCCACTCAACAATGGCAGGGTATTATGGTGTTCAGGAGCCCACCAGTTTCAAGAGGGGGATACTGTAACAAGCAGTCACCAGGGGTAAGGGTATTCATTAATACACCCACTCAAACACCTCAAAACAGCAGATCCACTATTGGAATCAGCATTCAGTTTCAGCAATCTTCCTTGCTGAAACATGCATACAGCTTGGAACTTCAATTCAGCCTGTCAACATCTGTACAGGTCGGATTCACCCAATACAGTTTGGATACACCCTTATGAAACTGTATGATCACTCAACTCCACCACACCTCTTGTACAGGTTCTGTACAGCTGTAAAGTACCTGTATTGGCCAGACTCAATTCAATCATTCAATCCTCTCATGAAAATTCTCTCTCTGGATCAGGGCTGGTGATTCTCACATATACCAGCCCCTCTCTCTCCCCCTGGGGACTTTTCCCCAGTTAATTAATTTAGTTTATTTCTTATTTAATGAATATTATTATCCTTATTTTGGGTATTATATTTATTTAATATTAAGTTAGTCTTTGAATTTTCTTTCTTCACCTGTACAGTATGAGTTGGGTGGCCATATCCTTATTAACCCTTCTCTTTCCATTCTGACAGGTTGAAACAGTGGACTTGGACTTGTTTGTGGTTGGCTCTTCTATTTCTTACTCTTATTCTTTTGTTGCTGCTTTTCTTATATTTATTTTATTAGTAATTAATCATCTCTTAACACTCTTAAGTGTATTCCTTCTTACCATATCCTGAGCCCTCTATAAGTGAGTCCCAGTTTACTGAGTGCCAGGCCCTCTTCACTTAGAAGAGCCCATGTGATAGTATAATTATAATCTTAATTATTGTAGTATTTATTATTGTCATCCAACAGGTAAAGCTGCACCCAGGGCTTTCAACAGTGCTCACCACTACTATTTTATAATAGTAAAGCCCTTTAAATTTTATTATAAAACCCTTATTCTCTATTGGTACCTTTATTTCAAATCTCTTATCACACATCACAGTCACAGTTGAAGTTGTAAATAGCCTAATTATTACTTCTACAGATTCACCCTGACATAGAATATGCCTAATAAATAATGAAGAAAATTCTTCAAAAATGAAGTTATCTTCCACCCTCAGCCTAGCGCATTTCAAAAGCTAACTCCCTTTACTTGATGCTCAATTTGAAAGAATTTCCAATTAAGAATATATTTTTATTTTGTATATCTCATAAAAAGGATACAATGCTGAATGAATTTCAAAAGACTCTTTCGGGTTCTCTTTTAGGTGTGTATAATGAGTGAAATATATCATTATGAATTGTTTTCTCCTTCAAAATAAGTCCATTTAAAAACATATTCCATCACTTCTTGAATGTATTTCATTTTAATGGAGACATTTCAATAAATAACACACCAATTTAGGTTTAAAATGAAAGGGAAAATTGTGGAATTTCAATAGAAAAACTGGTTATTTTGTCAGCTAAGAATTATTGGAAAATGAATTGTATGAAGTTCTTGAAAGCAATTCAGATGAAGTTTGCATTTTCAAGGAATAATTAATTTATGAAATTTGTAAAAATTAAATTTCTATTTTGAAACACTAGCATATGGAATTAATATTCCTTCAATTAGGACAGTTTGGGATTCTTCTTATGTTTCCACTCAGCACTTGACTTAAGCTTTCAGATTTAAATTGGACATGTCATTTGTTTTCAAAGTGAGAAGAGTGTTTTTCCCAGATTCAATTTAGTTATTAAATTTATATATTCAGCTATTTGCCTTTATATTTCTAATAAAAAATAACTTGGTAGCATAGCAGAAAAATCATCATCTACCCCCAATCAGTTTCCATACTAGCTAACAAGGACTACCCAATCTTAAATATGCTTTCATTTTCTATTCTAAACCAAAATACCATCTCAAAAGCAGTGTATATTACCATGTACATAAAGAAATGAAGTCTACTGAAATAATTCTCTGAGGATTGAATAATATGGGTCGATATTTATATCAGAACTTTCTATTAGAAAATTTCAAATAGTGTGGGTTAAGAAGTATATTATTTCAATTTGAAAGGTTTTTACCACAGTAGGTATGAATTCTTGAACCCAGTACATAGAAAAAAGTATTATTATTTGTTTTTTTTGATTTTTTCTGTGTTGATTCATATATATATGAGCTCTGCATTAAATACTTTTCTCGCTCTGTGGGTCAAATGTCAGGTTTTAAGAGATGTGTAACCAAAATATGACATTTTGAATATGTGAAATATTTTTATAAATCATTCTCCAGTGGAAAGAATTTTCAAAGAAAAGATATCTATTTATGTAAGCCTTGGGTAGTTCCTATGATAACTATATTTCACACATAACAGAATGTGTACACATATTGGATATTGGAGGTACCAATAGGAATAGCCATCCTGGATTCAAAATGTTTTTGCAATGAAATTATTTCAATGTAATGGAATACCCATATACAACAACATAGTGAAATCAAATAATTGAATTGATAGCAGTAGCTCTAATTTGAAGTATTGTTGAGGATTTTATTGCAGTTGTAGATTTGAGTAGCAGATAAAATAAGTCTCCAAATTCTCAAGAGACACTTTAGGCTTGGAAATTATACCATTTTAAGTAGAGGTTGGTTTATGTTTACTTTTAAGAATTATATTTGAATTTTAGTATTATTCCTGGAAATTGAATATTTAAAGATTACAAGTATTAGCATAGGAAAATAATGAACAGAGTTATGAAATGTCACATCCACTATTGGGAGTAAAAGGGAATTCAACTTTAGCCCCAATCAAACTCATCAAACCAGAAAATTCCTTATTGGTATCAGTATTGAGCTCCAGAAATCTCATTTTGAAACACTCATGCAGGTGGATTCACCAATACAGCCTATTGCTCCTTGTACAGGTATTATTTACCAATATGAAACTGTATGACCACTAAGCCTCACCAACCCCCATGTACAAGCCCTAGGAATTGATACTGGGGCTGTACTTTTAAAATAAATCCTCCTTCAAAAGAATCTGCTATTTGGACCTGGATTAGTGGGTTTTCACATATACCAGTCCCTCTTCCTTCCTCAGGGGACCATTTCTTCAGTAAATTAATATGTTTTACTTATTACTCTAAATTATTTCATGATTACTAATTTGAATATCTTATTTATGAATATTAAGATAGTCTTAGCCATTCCCTACCCTGTTAAGTAGAGTTGTGGCAAAAATATCCTTATCAAACCATCTCTTTCTTGCTGAGATGTTTAGAAAGTGTAATTGGACTTGTTTATGGTTTCCCCCCTTATTTCTGCTGGTCATTTAAGCTTGATTTTCTTTCTTTCTCATAATAAATATCATTTTTTGTAACACTCCTCAAGTGGGTTTTCTTTCATTATGAGACTTCTGAAAGTAAGTAAAGCTTACTGCATTCCAGACCCTCTCCACTTAGAAGAGCCCCTGTGGCATTATATCAATTTTCTCTGTGAGCCTTAGAGGTATTTTTATATACCCAAAAGACCACAAATAATAAAAAATGATACAACTATAAATAAAAGAAATTTATTTATAAAGTACAAAATTAAAATATAAATATAAAATCTATATACAAATCAAAATTTCAATTATAATTTCAAATCAAAATTAACTTGAAAATACATTTTTTACTTGAGAAAATTAAGTAAAAATGAATTTTTAACAAAAATATTCAACTTAAAATATTTTTGGAAAAAAGTTAAATAAAAATTATTATAAATTTTATCCAATAGATAAACATATGAAAATTATTTAACCATTGGATTCCTCATAAAAAATCAGATGGGGCCACCCCGGGGTAATATTTCTGTAACTAAACTCTAAATAAGCTTAAATTAAGTTTTTAGTATTTTCTGTAAAAAATTGGAAATTCTTCAAAACCTTAATTTAATTCACATCACATATGGTGTTAAACATCAACTTTTGTGTGTAGATTAGGGGTTCTGAGGAATTGAAGTATTTTCAATTGAAATGTCAAAATGTGCGCATGTATTACATAAGTGAGGTTTAATTTATATATGAGGTATCAATTATTACAGTTGTGTAATTTCAAAACTCAATTTAATTACATATGTAAATTACAAGTATAATACATGATGAGGAATGAAAGAAAAAATAAGTTTGAAATATTGATTCTGGGGGGGGAAAAGAAATCTTGGCTCTAAGGGGGAGCCAGACCCCCAAATTACTTTTTTACAGGCATGAGATGTCAAAATCCATGCAAAACTTCATCAATTTTGGCCTGGAATTGAGACACAGGGTCTGTGTCTCAGTTGATAATGAGGTTTTGATACAAACCAGGGCAGTTTTAACTGTTGCCAAGGGGGTAAAACTACCCTTAAGCTAAAGGATTTCATAGTGAAAACAGCTGTAACTGGTTTTCAAGTCTCTTACATACTATATGATGTGTTTTGAAGGCTTAAAACCAAGTATTACTATATCAATGGCTGATTTAAGGGTCTGAAATGGCCAAAAATATCAAAAAATGGCTAAAAACAGCCCTTTTTGGTCTAACCAGGGTTCAATGATGCCATAATTGGATTTTCTGTTGTCAGAATTTTTTTCACGAATGACAAGAGTAAATTTTGCTTTTTGAGTCAGAAAATTGGTGGCTATTAAAGAATGTCTTCTTTGCCCCACTTTGTCACAGGGGCTCCAGTGGAAGACAAGAGTGGACTGGCACTCAGTAATCAGAGAACTCACTTGAAGACTCCAAAAGGATAAATGAAATAAAATAAAAGAAATGAATTTCTCTAAGAAAGATGCAAGTACATAGATGATGTGCAATAAGAGAAATGAGAAGCCAAATGGCCAAAGATCCAACCAAGTAAGTCCTTAATCACTGTTTCAACCTGCCAAAATGAACAATGGAATTAGTAAGGATATGACCACCAAATATCCATTGACAAGTGAAGAAAGAAAAAGAAAGAGGTTCTAAATGACTGAGTTGATAATATCAGTATTCACTCAACATAATGGGAATAAAATAAAGATAGAATAAAATCAAATTATATTAATTAACTGGGGGAAACCACTGTCACAACCATGGCAATTCACCTCCTTGGATCTCTGTATGGCATATCAAGCCACAGTCCTTTTATGGCCAATTGGCCATATCCATCACCAGTGGCCAATATGGCCATATCCATCACCAGTGGCCAATATGGCCATGTCATTATCTTATGGACCATTTATGGCCATTTGCCTTTTGGGGCCTTCATGGCCCTTCACCTCAATCCAGAAGCCATAGCGGCAATTTATGCCCAATTGGGTAGCTCTGGTCATTTGCCTCAAAACCAGGGAAAATGGCCCATTTGGGATCATAATGCGCATTTGTGCATTTCTGCACACTTTGCACATTTTGCGCACTTTGACGCAAAGTGTCCAAAAGACACTTTCCCGCCCTTTGGGCCAGTTTTTGGCTCAGAAACCAAAAGTGTCCAAAAACCCCAAAGGACCTAGAAACACCTTTCCAAGCTCTGAAGCCATCACATCCATCTTTTTCCCCTCTTTCTTTCCATCTCAAGACATTTGGGCGTAATCTTCTCTCCAATGAACCAATATGCCATAAATGAGGTTATATATCATTATGCATCATTTTCCAACAGTAATTCAATGGTGGCAATATCAAATGGTCATTTCAATATTCCAACATATCATCACATGATCAAGGCTCCCAATCATTCAGAGGAATCATCAAGGCTCAAG
The DNA here is from genome assembly GCA_023105745.1 of Austropuccinia psidii. NCBI lineage: Eukaryota > Fungi > Basidiomycota > Pucciniomycetes > Pucciniales > Sphaerophragmiaceae > Austropuccinia > Austropuccinia psidii. The sequence continues at coordinate 24,970,684 of JALGQZ010000013.1, forward strand.
AGCAAGTGTTTCAGCATCAAAGACCAATCACAACATCAAGAGGTCATTGGATAATTTCATTCACAGTATTCCTCCAAGGCAATACTGTTCAACCATTCTCAAGGGATTCAAGAGGAAGTTCATTCATCTATCAAGTGTCAAAGCTCCACTCAATCCATCTTGGCAACCACCTTCATTTCAATACAGTCTGGATCCACCAAGAGCTGTATTTCATTTTCAAGTATGGGAAATTCATTCAACCCATTTCAACCTCAATATTATCCAGCTGTATCAATTCCCAAAACAATCAATACAGCCTCAAGGATCAATACAGATCAGTTTTCAGCCTGAAGAACTCAAGCTCCCAACTTTTCACATATACCGGCTACCCTTTCCACCCTGGGGGGTTTTTCCCCCAGTTAATTAATATCTTTTGATTTTATTTCATCTTTATTTATCTTACCATTTTTGTTAAGTGAGTACTGATATTATCAAGTCAGTCATTTAGCACCTTTCCTCTTATTCTTTCTTCACCTGTCAATGGATATTTGGTGGTCATATCCTTACTAATTACATTGTTCATTTTGGATGGTTTAAACAGTGATTAAGGACTTACTTGGTTGGCTCTTTGGCCATTTGGCTTCTCTTTCCTCTTATTGCATCTCATCTTGTACCTGCATATTTCTTAGAGGAATTCAATTCTTTATTTTATTTTCTTTATTCTTTTGGAGTCTTCCAAGTGAGCTCCCTGATTGCTGAGTGCCAGGTCACTCTTGCCTTTCTGTCCAAGAGCCCCTGTGACATTATATTAATTAACCAATAATTTCTTTTCATTCTTTTCGTTCTTTCTTTATAATTTCATTCACTAAGTTCATTGAAATTATGACTCTTTAACGCTTATGAACCTTATGATTTATTGTCACCCCTCAATTTTCTCTCATTCATCTTCATTCTGAAAATTGAAAGCTGACCCCACTTTTATTTTTGTTTCTCTTTTTAAATATTATTCAAATCATCATTTTAACTCATTCATAATTCAGGCATCATCTCAATTTTCATTTTAATTTAAAATTTTTCATCAAGTTATTCAGACACATTCTTCACATCAAGATTCATATTTGATTCATTCTTCAAAAATTTTGATTTTTAAAGAAGAACTCACTGAATTTTTATTTTATTGATTGATTTGACATAAATTGTTATTGACCTCAAGAAACTTGATTGACATGAAGATTGCATTGATTTTGCTGATTTTTCACATCAAGATTTTTGACATAAATTGATTTTGCCTCAAGAATTCATTTGATTGAATGATTGATTTTTGCAAGAGTTTTATTTTGATTGATTTGAAATTTGATTTATTGACTTCAAGTTTTCATTTGATAATTAATTGATTGATTTACCTGAGGATTTCATTTGATTTATCAATTTTTATTGATTTTCCTCAAGATATTGATTTTGACTTTTGACTTCAAGCATTATTTCAATTGCCTCAAGTTTTCATCTTCAAATCTTGATTCTTGTTCATTTTATTTCATTTTATCCTGAAATCATGCCACTCCAACACTCACCTCCTGCAAGGCAGACAAAATCTCAGGCCAGAACTCAAGCTGTTCCCACTTCAACTCCCAGGCCTCCTCTTGATGGCACCCCAGCAGTTTCTCCACTGAGAGCCAAATTGGACAGAGGATCCATTTTGGAAGGAGCAGCACCATCCAGGAAGGAAGGAAGAGGACCAAGAAGATCAACTTCATTTTCAGGAGTAGTTGGCTGATTTCCAGGAACTTCAAAGACCATTTTCAAGGGTCCAGGTGAATATGGTGAAGAGGAGGAGGATAATTATGTGGAAGAGGAATAGTCTGATGGTACTGAAGGTGTCCCTGCTCCTGTGGAGGCATCCCAAGGTACTGGAGGGCCAACTCTAGCCCAGTCTAAGCAGCCTGTCTCTCATCAGTCTGAACCATCTTTATTGGCCATTATGCAGCAAATGACTCAGATTATGGCCAATCTTTAAGCAGCTTCATCCTCTGAAGCATAAAGACCACCAGCCTTCAAGAATCCATCTGTTAAGGCACCAGAATGCTTTGATGGGACTCAGCCCTTCAAAGTTAGAAGCTTTATTCAGTCTTTCCAACTGATTTTTCATAATTATCTGGCAAACTTCACTCAAGACAGAAAGAAGGTCCTTTATGCCACTTCATTTCTCATTGGCAGGGCTTCAAAATGGATTGAGCCTTATCACGCCAACCTCACCAATCAAGATCCAAATTACCTTCTTAATTCATGGAGCTTATGTGAATCTCAACTCTTCACCTTATTTGGGGACCCAAATGAAGTCAGAAAAGCTGAAGCAGAATCGGATTCTTTAAGAATGAAAGAAGGCAGGCATGTATCTTTATACATTGCTGATTTCAGAAGTCTTGTCTCAAGAATTGGATATTGGGGTGAAAGGGCTCTTATCCATTATTTCAGGAAGGGATTGCCATCCAGGATTTTGGATCAATTGGCCCCCCATCCTTCAAGAATTGACTCTTTTCAAGACTTAATGGATATTACCCTGGAGCTTGATACCAGGTACCATGAGAGGCAAAATGAAAAGAGTCATCATCAAGAGAAGAAGCCAGAAGCCTCAAAGTCAAGTTCTTCTCATCCTCAAAATTCTTCAAGCTCAAGTCAAAAGAAGAAGAAGAATTTTCAGAAGAGGGACAAGCCCCATTCTTCTTTATTGAATAAAGATTTCAAGCTCATGAATTCTGAAAAAGAAAGAAGAATCAAGGAGGGTCTATGTATCTATTGTGGTGGGAAGCATAGTCTTGAGTCCTGTTTCAAAAGGCCTCAAAACAAGCTTACACAACGGTCAGGCAAATTTCCCAGCCAGGGAAAAGCCTGAGTGAAGAGCATGTTGTGTTCAATGGTCTTCACTGTTTTCCATCCAAAGCAGAAACTTGCATTCTGAATACTGGTGTCAAAAATTCTCTTAAATGTTTTGTTTTTTCTTCTCTCTCTGATATGTTTTACAGTATTATCATTGATTCTGGTGCTACCAGCTCATTCATTGCAAAGCATTTTGTTCACAAGTATTCTTTGACCACATCAGAACTCCCAGAGAAGATTCCCCTTATCATTCTTGACTCCTCAGAGTCTCCTTCTCTACTTGTGACTCACCATACTAAGTATATGGTTGAGCTCCCTTCCTTCCCAAGCTTTGAATGGGACTCTTTAGTCATTGATACTCCCAAGGGAGAAGACCTCATATTGGGCTTTGACTTTCTCAATCATTTTAATCCATCTATTGATTGGAGGCAAGGGCTGATCACCTTTAATTCTGATCATAAGGACTATTATGATACTTCAAAATCTTTCAGTAATGACTTTTCTTCTGCCAAATCATGTGCAGCTCTGGTTGGTGATTCTAGAACACCATCATTTCCATCTTCTGTCCATATTCCTTCCCCTAATTCCCATCAGTCATTACTATCATCTAGATATGAAGTCTACAAAGAGATTCAAGATGTTGGAGAAGATAATTCTGTATCTCCACTTCATCTCTTCTTTGGGAATATGGACCTTCCTCCTTCATCTTATCATGACTCCCTGGAGGAGTTATGGGATGAAGAGAAAGAGCCACAAGAAATAGAAACCGTGATGAAGGTTTTTCCTCCTGTCTATCACCAGTAATTGGATGTATTCTCCAAGGTGAAAGAAGAAAAACTTCCTCCTCACCACGCCTGTGATCATCATATTAAGCTGGAGGGGTCTCTCCCTCCAGTTGGGGTGATCTACTCTTTATCAAACCAAGAGTCAGATACACTCAGTGCCTACATTTCAGAGAATGTAGAGAAATGTTTCATCTGGCCAAGCTTGTCTTCAACAGGAGCACCTGTCCTCTTTGTCAAAAAGAAAGATGGTGGCCTCCATTTTTTGTTGATTAACACAAACTTAATGCTGTTACTAGGAAGAACAAGTATCCTGTTCCTCCTAAGAATCAGCTTCTTACTGTTTTCAATGGTTCTTCTATCTTCTCCAAGATTGATTTGTGTTGTGCATATAACCTGCTCAGAATCAAAGAAGTTGATGAAGACTTGACATGTTTTAGAGCTAAATATGGCAGCTATGAGTATTTGGTTATGCCATTTGGGCTCACCAATGCTCCTGCCTCTTTTCAAAACCTTGTCAATGATATTTTTTATGATCTTCTTGATGTTTCTGTTGTGGTTTATTTGGATGACATTATGGTCTTTTCCAAATCTTAAGAAGAACATGTCACTCATGTGTCCACTGTTCTTTCCAGACTCAGAGCCAATAGCCTCTTTGCTAAGGCCTCCAAGTGCCTGTTTCATGTTACTAGTGTAGAGTATTTGGGTTATGTTGTTTCTTCTGAAGGCCTCAAGATGGACCAAGCAAAATTTGAGCAAATTCTCAATTGGCCACCTCCAAGAAACCTCAAGGCTCTTCAATAATTCCTTGGCTTTGCCAATTTTTACCGCTGTTTCATCAAGAATTATTCAAAGAAGATTAGTTCACTCACAAGTTTCCTCAAGAAAGATTTCCGTTCTCCCCTCAATGAGGAAGCTCTCAGACAGTTTCATCAACTCAAAGAGGAATTCACCATTGCTACAATCCTTTCTCACTTTGATCCTTCTCTACCCACCATTGTAGAGACTGATGCTTCTGATTATGCCTTGGGTGCTGTACTGAGTCAGATTCCTGACTCAGGAGAACAGCCAATTGCATTTGATAGCCGCAGGCTTCTTCCAGCTGAGCTCAATTATGAGATTCATGGAAAGGAACTCCTTGGAATAGTCTGGGCTCTCAAGCGCTGGAGAGCTTTTCTCCTTTCACTTTCTTCCTCTTTTGAAGTTCTCACTAATCATTCCTGACTTCAATATTTCATTTCATCAAAGATTCTCACTTGCCATCAAGCCCGCTGTGCTGAATTTCTCTCTGAATTCCATTTTTCAATCACTTACCGCCCTGGCTGCTTGGCTACCCTTCCAGATGCATTGTCATGTCGGGAGGACGTTTACCCAGAGAGGGGGAAGATTTCATCAGCAAGAATCCAATGAATTATCAAAAAATAATCAAGCAAGATAAAATTAAAGCCTCAAAATTCTTTGCAGTCAATGTGGAAGCATTTTCAAATTTGATTGAATCAATTCAGAAGGCATTATGGCAGGATTATCAATAGAGAAGTATCCTTCAAGACTTGGGTAAAGGTAAATTTGTCCAAGATTATTCTCTTGATTCCTCCCCCCAACTTCCTCTCTTCAAAGATTGGGTGGTGGTCCCAAATGAACCCACAATTCAACTCAGCATACTTCAAAAAAGGTATTACTCTCCTCTAGCTGGACACCCTGGCCAAGGGAAGACTCTCAAACTTGTCAAGGGAGATTTCCACTGGTCTGGCATGACTCAATTCATCAAGGATTATGTCTCATCCTGTCAAAAGTGTTCAAGAAACAAAAATATTAACCAAAAGAAGTTTGGGCTCCTCAAACCTCTTCCAACTTCAAATGGTCCTTGGATTTGTCTTTCAATAAATTTCATCACTCAATTTCCACTGTCCAATTCCTTTGACTCAATCCCTGTAATAGTGGACAGATTTTCAAAAATGGCAGTTTTCATTCCAACAATGTCTTCAATAACGTCATTAGATTTGGCCCATTTATTCATCAAGAATATTTTCTCAAATCATGGCCTTCCTTCAAGCATTGTTAGTGATAGAGGTTCTCTTTTTGAACCAATCTTTTTCAGAAGCTCAAGATTTCAAGAGATCTGTCAACTGCTTACCATCAAGAAACTGATGGACAGACAGAGAGGGTAAATCAGATACTAGAACAGTACCTTTGGATGTATGTCAGTTGTCATCAAGATGATTGGAACACCTGGCTCCCTCTGGCTGAATTTGCCTACAATAACTCTGACCACTCTTCAACAAAACAATCACCATTTTTCACTGTTTATGGAAGAGATCCACATTTGGACTCAGCTCACATTACTCAGGATACTCCTGCTGTAAATTTATCAACAAAAGTTCAATCAGTACAGCAAGATGTCAATAGAGAACTTGAAGTTGCCATAAACAGGTTTAAGAGGTATGCAGATAAAAGTAGATCAAGTCCACCTGTTTTCAATCCTGGTGACATGGTATGAGTTTCTTTCAAGAACATCAAATCAACTACACCCACCAAAAAACTGTCTGAAAGATGGTTGGGTCCTTTTCCAATCTTGAAGAAAGTCAGCACTCATGCCTACCACCTCAAGCTCCCATCTCAATGGAAGTCCATCCACCCAGTCTTCCATATTTCACTCTTAGAACCAGTCAAGACATCAAAAATCCCAAATAGGCATCAAGAGCCTCCTCCTCCAATCATCATTGAAGAAGAAGAGGAATGGGAAGTCTCCGAAATACTGGACTCAAAACTCAAGAGAGGGAAATTATGGTATTTGGTGGAATGGAAAGGTTTCAGTCAAGACTCAGAAAGAGCCACTTGAGAACCAACTGAAAACCTCAAGAATTGTCCTGAATTGGTTAAGGATTTTCATTCTTTATATCCTGACAAGCCAAGACCCAACACTTCAAGAGCTTAATTTTTTATGGTACTTGGTGGGGAGAGGAATTAGAAACGTAAGTCCCACTCCTGGTATGCACATTTAGGGGTATTCTAGTCTTTTTGTTGTAAGCATCACCTTGGCCACTCTCTGAGCACTTTTCAATTTTGGACACAGATCTTGGCATGGCTTTCAACTTCATTTCCAATCTTATGGCCATTTTCACTTGAGACAATAGGCCATTCACTTTTCAATTCATTTCCAAGACTTCAAAAGTCAAATTCATTCCTTCAACATTTTTTATTTTTATTTTTATGGCACTGGCCGGAGTGGTAACTACCAAAAGTAAGTTCCTCTCCTGGTGTGCACTTCCCTGAGGGGTCAACAATCTTGTCAAAACATTTCCTTGGCCACTTTGTGAGCACCTGGCATCAAATTTCTCTTTCCAGGTCGTTGGCCAATTTCAAAATCAGTTATCAACCTCCATGATGAAGACTGGAACCTCCCCAAGATTCAATTCATTTTTCTTTTCTTTTTCTCTTTCTTTTATTTTTGTTTTCACTCTTTATATTAAATTTTATTTTCATTTTCAATTTATCATATCAAAACTTCATCTCAAAGAAAATTCAGTCATTACAACATCATCAATCATGAAGCCAATCTGAAAAGAAGATCAAGCAAGTCCTGCGTCATATGATAAATTTTTAATATCAGTTGTTATTTTATTTTACTCTTGAAAGAACTTTCCTCTATCCCACTCTCAATCCTTTCCAATAGCCTCAACAGGCTTCACCTTGTATTTGTGCTTGGGAGCTCACAATTTCAAGGTGGGGGGTACTGTCACAACCATAGCAATTCACCTCCTTGGATCTCCGTATGGCATATCAAGCCACAGTCCTTTTATGGCCAATTGGCCATATCCATCACCAGTGGCTAATATGGCCACGTCATTATCTTATGGAGCATTTATGGCCATTTGCCTTTTTGGGGCCTTCATGGCCCTTCACCTCAATCCAGAAGCCATAGTGGAAATTTATGCCCAATTTGGTACTTCTGGTCATTTCCCTCAAAGCCAGGGAAAATGGCCCAAATGGCTTTTTTGGTCATTTGGGCTCACAATGCGCATTTGAACACTTTGACACAAAGTGTCCAAAAGACACTTTCCCTCCCTTTGGGCCAGTTTTTGGCTCAGAACCCAAAAGTGGCCAAAACCCCAAAGGACCTAGAAACACCTTTACAAGGTCTGAAGCCATCACATCCATCTCTTTCCCCTCTGTCTTTCCATCTCAAGACCTTTGGACGTAATCTTCTTTCCAATGAACCAATATTCCATAAATGATGTTATATATCATTATGCATCATTTTTCAACAGTAATTCAATGGTGGTAATATCAAATGGTCATTTCAATATTCCAACATATCATCACATCATCAAAGCACCAAATCATGCAGAGGACTCATCAAGGCTCAAGAGCAAGTGTTTCAGCGTCAAAGACCAATCATGCCATCAAGACGTCATTGGATAATTTCATTCACAGTATTCCTCCAAGGCAATACTGTTCAACCATTCTCAAGGGATTCAAGAGGCAGTTCATTCATCTGTCAAGTGTCAAAGCTCCACTCAATCCATCTTGGCAACCACCTTCATTTCAATACAGTCTGGATCCACCAAGAACTGTATTTCATTTTCAAGTATGGGAAATTCATTCAACCCATTTCAATCTCAATATTAGCCAGCTGTATCATTTCCCAAAACAATCAATACAGCCTCAAGGATCAATACAGATCAGTTTTCAGCCTGAAGAACTCAAGCTCCCAACTTTTCACATATACCGGCTACCCTTTCCACCCTGGGGGGTTTTTCCCCCAGTTAATTAATATCTTTTGATTTTATTTTATCTTTATTTATCTTACCATTTTTGTTAAGTGAATACTGATATTATCAAGTCAGTCATTTAGCACCTTTCCTCTTATTCTTTCTTCACCTGTCAATGGATATTTGGTCGTCTAATCCTTACTAATTCCATTGTTCATTTTGGATGGTCTAAACAGTGATTAAGGACTTACTTGGTTGGCTCTTTGGCCATTTGGCTTCTCTTTCCTCTTATTGCATCTCATCTTGTACCTGCATATTTCTTAGAGGAATTCAATTCTTTATTTTCTTTTCTTTATTATTTTGGAATCTTCCAAGTGAGTTCCCTGATTGCTGAGTGCCAGGCCACTCTTGTTTTTCTGTCCAAGAGCCCCTGTGACAAACACCCCTCAGGCTCAAAGGAGGCTGGTATATGTAAAATTTTGAGAGCTTGACTCCTTCAGGCTGACAGCTGGTATGTATTGAGTCCTTGAATCTGTATTGACTGCTTGATGAAGTGTATGCCTTTCCAAATCAGGAACTGAACTGGCTTTAATGAAATCTCAATGGTGTATTAGTGAAAATACAGGTCTTGATTCCTCCAGACTCTATTTAATCAATGTGGTTTCCAAGGTGGATTGATGGAGCACTTACCCTTGGAAAATTGTCTTTGGACTGCCTCTTTAATATCCCTTGAGAATGAACTTCCAGTATTCCCTTGGAGGAATATGGTGAATGAGAATGACCAATGATTACTTGATGGCCTAATTGGTATTTGAGATTGACACTTTTCTTTTGAGCATTGATGAAACCTCTGGATGATGTGCCTTGATGACCTGATGAAAAGTTGAAATAACCATTTGATTTTTGTGCCATTAGATTTCTGGTGAAAAAAGATGCATAATGGTGTATAACACCATTTATGGAAATTTTGGTTATTGGAGGGTGGAAATGGCCAAAGGTCTTTTGGACTGATACCAGGAGTATATAAGTGAAAATTGGGTTTTGAGTGGCTTCAAAGGTGAAAGAATGTCTTTTGGTGCTTTGGCCAATTTTGGGTTTTTTGACCAATCCAGATAATACAGCTTTAAAACTGTATTTGGGGAAAGTGCACAAAAAATGCGCAAAATGCACCAATCTGGCAATTAAGAACCAAATGGACACATTAGGCCATTTGGGAATTTTTCCATATTACGTGGGAAAAGGCCTAAAATGGCAAATACAGCAAGATGGGCAAAATGTGCAAATCTTTATTTAAGCTTACAAAGCCAAATACAGGCTTTTGGGCTGTATTTTCTTTGTTGACTGGAAAATCCAAAATACTTCCCAAAAGAAAAACCTGGCCAGGAATGGCCTGATGATGATGAAGGGGCCAAGTTGGGCCCAGATAGTGAAATGACCATAAAAGGCCAAAAATGATGAAATGGCAAATTTGGCCAATGATTATGGATATGGCAAAATTTCCATAAATTGAATATGGAATGGATATGCCTTATTGAGGTCCATGAAGTTGGATTGCCATAGTTGTGACAGGACCCCCCACCTTTAAATGGTGAGCTATGCATCACCAATACAAGGTGAAGACTGTTGATGCTATTGGAAAGGGTTTTGAGAAAGGGATAAGTAGGAGTTTCTTTGAGAAATGAAAAATTGATACTGATATTAAAGATTTGACATAGAATTCAGGACTTGCTTGATCTTCTTTTGAAATTGGATTAATGATTGATGTAATTTCGAAAATGAATGACAATTTTGACATGACATTTGACATGATAAAAGAAAACTTCAGAATTAATATAGAAGTCAAATAATAAAAATGAAAGAAATGAAAATAAAGAAATAAGAGAAATAAAAGGAATAAAAAATGAATTTTCTGAGGAGGTTCCAATATTGATCACTGATTTTGACAATTGATTTAAATTGGCCATAGACCTGGAAAGAATATTTGATTCCAAGTCCTCACAGAGTGGCCAAGGTGATGTTTTGAAATATTATAGCCCCTCAGGGAAGTGCATACCAGCAGAGGAACTTACTTTTGTTAATTACCACTCCTCCCAGTGCCCTAAAAGAAAATAAATTTGCTGAAAGCTGGATTTTAATTGGAAAATCTTGGATGAGAAAAGTAATGGTCCACTTGACCAAGTGAAAATGGCCATAATTTTGGAATTTATGTTGAAAGCCAGGCCAAAGATCTGTGTCCAAAAATTGCAGAGTTCTCACAGAGTAGCCAAGGTGATGCTTACAACAAAGGGTAGAATACCTCTCAAGATGCATACCAGCAGTGTTACTTACCTTTGGTAATTCCTCTCCCCACCAAGCACCATAAATAATCAAGCTCTTCAGGAATTGGGTCCTGGCTTGTCAGGATATAAAGAATGAAAATCTTTAACAAGTTCAGGACAATTATTGAGGCTTTCAGCTGGTTTCCAAGTGGATCTTTCTGGGTCTTGACTAAAACCTTTCCATCCCACCAAATACCATAATTTTTTTCTCTTGAAATTTGGGCGCAGTATTTGAGAGACTTCCCATTCCTCTTCTTCTTCAATGATAATTGGAGGAGGAGGCTCTTGATTAAAATTTGGGATTGTTGATGTCTTGACTGGTTCCAAGAGTGAAATATGGAAGACCCGGTGGATGGACTTCCATTGAGATAGGAGCTTGAGATGGTAGGCATGATTGCTGAATCTCTACAACATTGTAAAAGGACCCAACCATCTTTCAGACAGTTTTTTGGTGGGTCTAGTTGATTTGATGTTCTTGAAAGAAACTCATACCATGTCACCAGGATTGAAAACAGGTGGACTTGATCTACTTTTATCTGCATACCTCTTAAACCTGTTTATGGCAACTTCAAGTTCTCTATTGACATCTTGCTGTACTGATTGAACTTTTGTTGATAAATTTACAGCAGGAGTATCCTGAGTAATGTGAGCTGAGTCCAAATGTGGATCTCTTCCATAAACAGTGAAAAATGGTGATTGTTTTGTTGAAGAGTGGTCAGAGTTATTGTAGGCAAATTCAGCCAGAGGGAGCCAGGTGTTCCAATCATCTTGATGACAACTGACATACATCCAAAGGTACTGTTCTAGTATCTGATTCACCCTCTCTGTCTGTCCATCAGTTTCTTGATGGTAAGCAATTGACAGATCTCTTGAAATCTTGTACTGCTGACAAAGATTAGTCCAAAAAGAAGAAAAAAAGAGAGCCTCTATCACTAACAATGCTTGAAGGAAGGCCATGCTTTGAGAAAATATTCTTAATGAATAAATGGGCCAAATAAAATGAAGTTATTGGAGAAATTTCTGTAATAAAAACTGCAATTTTTGAGAATCTGTCCACTATGACAAGGATTGATTCAAAACAATTTGAAGGTGGCTATTGAGTGATTAAATCCATTGAGAGGCAAATCCAAGGACCATTTTGAATTGGAAGAGGTTTTAGGAGTCCAAAATTCTTGTGATGAATATTTTTTTTCTTGAGCACTGCTGACAGGATGAGACATAATCCTTGATAAATTGAGTCATACCAGACCAGTGAAAATCTCACTTGACAAGTTTGAGAGTCTTCTCTTGGCCAGGGTGTCCATCTATAGGAGAGTCACGCCTCTTTTGAAGTATATTGAGTTGAAATGAGTGGTTATTTGGAACCACCACCCAATCTTCAAAAAGGAGAAGTTGGGAAGAGGAATCAAGAGAATAATCTTGGACAGATTTACCTTTACCAAAATCTTGAAGAATACTTCTATATTGAGAATCTTTCCCTAATGCTTTCTGAATTGAATCAATAAAAGTTTAAAATGAATCCACCTTGACTGAAAAGAACATTGAGGCTTGAATTTCATATTGCTTTATTATTTTTTGATAATTCATTGGATTCTTGCTGATGAAATCTTCCCCTCTCTCTGGATAAATGTCTTCCCAATGTGACAACGCATTTGGAAGGGTAGCAAAGTGGCCAGGGAGCTAAGTGATTGAGAAATGAGATTCAGATAAGAACTTAGCCCAGTGGGCTTGAAGGCAAGTGAGAATCCTTGATGACATGAAAGATTGAATTGAAGAATGATCAGTGAGAACTTCAAAAGAGGAAGAAAGTGAAAGAAGAAAATCTTTCCAGTGCTTGAGAGCCCAGAATATTCCAAGGGGTTCCTTGTCATGAATCTAATAGTTGAGCTCTTCTCAAAGAAGCTTGCAACTATCAAATGCAACAGGATGTTTTCCTGACTCAGTACAGAACCCAAGGCATAATCAGAAGCATCAGTCTCTAAAATTGTGGGTAGAGAAGGTTTAAAGTGGGAAAGGATCAGAGAAGTGATGAAAGCCTCTTTTAGTTGATGAAGCTGTCTAAGAGCTTCCTCATTGAGGGGGAAAAAAGAATCTTTCTTCAGGAAACTTGTGAGTGAACTAATTTGCTTTGAATAATTCATGATGAAAAGGCAGTAAAAATTGGTAGAGCCAAGGAAAGATTGAAGAGCCTTGAGGTTTCTTGGAGGTGGCCAATTGAGAATTTTCTGGACTTTTTCTTGGTCCATCTTGAGGTCTTTGGAAGAAACAATATATCCTAAATACTCTACAATAGAAACATGAAATAGGCACTTCAGGGCCTTGGCAAAGAGTTTATTGTCTCTGAGTCTGGAAATCACAGTGCAGTGGACAAATGAGCAACATGTTATTGCTCATATGTGGAAAAGAACATAATGTCATCTGAATAAAAAACAACACAAAAATTGAGCAGATCATAAAAATTATCATAAAAAAGATTTTGGAAAGAGGCAGGAGCATTAGTGAGCCAAAATGGCATAACCAGATACTCATAACTGTCATATTTAGTCCTAAAACAAGTCAAGTGTTCATCACCTTCCTTGATTCTGAGCAGGCTATATTCACCATGCAGATCAATCTTGGAGAAGATAGAAGAACCATTAAAGACCATAAGAAGCTGATTCATAGGAGGGACAGGATACTTGTTCCTCCTAGTAACAGAATTGGGTTTGCGGTAATCAACACACAAACAGAGGCCACCATCCTCCTTTTTTACAAAGAGGACAGGTGCTCCTGTTTAAGAGGAGCTTGGCCAGATGAAACCTTTCTTTAAACTCTCTGAAATGTGGTCCCTGAGTGTATCTGACTCTTGGTTTGATAAAGAGTAGATCACCCCAAATGGACGTAGAGACCCCTCCAGGTCAATATGATGATTTCAGGTGCGGTGAGGAGGAAGTTTCTCTTCTTTCACCTTGGAGAATAAATCCAAGTACTGATGATAAGCAGAAGGAACAACCTTAATCATGGTTTCTACTTTTTCTGGCTCTTCCTCTTCATTCCACAACTCCTCCAGGGAGTCATTATAGATGAAGGAGGAAGGTCCATATTTCCAAAGAAAAGATGAAGTGAAGATACAGAATTATTTTCTACAACATCTTGAATATTGTTGAAGACTTTATCTCTAGAGAACAGTAATTATGTGTGGGAATTAAGGGAAGGAATCTTGACAGAAGATAGAAATGATGGTTTTCTGGAATTACCAACCAGAGCTGCACATTATTTGGCTGAAGAAAAGTAATTACTGAAAGAGTTAGAAGGATAATAATAGTCCTTATGATCAGCATTAAAGTTTATCAGCCCTTTCCTCCAATCAATAGATCAATTAAAATGATTAATAAAGTCAAAGCCCAATATGAGGGCTTCTCCCTTGGGAGTATCAATGACTAAAATGTTGTCAGGCTGAGTCTATGATGAAGCTTATTAATGACTAGTTACACTACAAAAATTAACTCATTTATACAAATTTCTCATACCATGCTGAAATAATGACAAATTTCAACAAAGTATTTCCAAATTGATATGAAGAAGTACTTCCTTGAGAATCTCAGAGGTGGAGTGGAGGGCACTGTGTGTAGGTGTGGTGAGGATGCACCAGAAACCCCATGCACAAGCTAACTGCTATCTGTTATACTGTGAGAAATAACCGATATACCTCATGGTAAAACAGTTAATACCATGCAAAATAACCAATATACTGCACATTAAAACAGTTAATATTTGCAGTGTTACAAGCTTTAACTATGACTGTTACACGGTAAAAATAATAAGAGAAAGGTTTTATTATTATTATAAGGGTTTATAAAAGAATATTCAGGGCTTTACTATTGAGAAGTAGTGGTGGTGAGTGCTGTTGAAAACCCTGGGTGCAGCTATACCTGTTGGGTCACAACAAGTTAAATTATAATTATACCTGATTATTTTCCAAGAGTATAACTGTTTTTGACAGTTTTACTACATAGGAACTCAAGAGCAGGATGAGGAAACCATTTCTTATGGAGAAAAGGTCCCTTTTTATCCTAAAATTGGGTGAAAAATGCTACTAGACCTTTCCACATAGCGGAAGTGAAGATTTTTCACTTCCAAGGACTGCCTTGTGGTTTTCATACGGCCTTTATAGCCTTTATTGGTCTCAGATGTGGTTTTGAAACCACATCTGGGCCGTTTTCACCAATACAGGGTGAACAATTTCATCTGGGGACCACGTAGCGCTCTTCTGACATGTATGATGCATAGAATGCTGTACAGCACCCCTGTATTGACCAAACTATGAGTTTTTGAATTATAAACAGGCTTCTTTGTCTGTTTGAAACCTCATAATCATAGTTATTGGAGAATCTCCCATAGTAGAGCTGTATTGGTTTAACTGTTGGAGTGTGACCTCAAAACTGCCATACCTTTGTCAGTTTTTGAGATATCAAGCTCAAGGTTTGTTCTTTGTGTAGCCCTGTATGTGTTCTACACAATGGTACCTCATCTGATATGGTTATTATTAAATATGGCAAAGTTATGCCATGTACAAGACTTTTTGTACACATGTATGATTTGCTTCAAATCTGTATGGAGCTTGTTTTCCCCATAACCTTTTTCTCTAGATGAGATATGGGAAATTGGATGGAACCATCAGATAGCCCTTATTGCTCCCTTTCCAAAATGACCCCACTTTAGGTATCTCACACTAAAACTGTAGAAGTTAGATGAGAGGTGAACATTTTATTCACCCTTATTTGAGCTTATTTTGGTCATCACTTCTGTAATTCTGGTGCTAGCTCAATTTGCCTGGTACCATTGTATAGCCCTGACTTAGAGCTTCATTTTGAATACCCATTTGATGGGGTTAAGCCTTTTCCTCTGGATTTCAGATGGGAGATGAAAATTAAGGTTTATGCCCAGCAACAACTTTTGAGCTGGAATGACCTTGTTTTTCTTTGTCCTATTATGGTGGGACTTGTGTATTTGGAAATTCATGGGTTTTCCCTTTCTGTTGATACCCTTTGAGCTGATTTGGCTCAGCTCCATGTTTTGGTGTTATCTTGGCTTTACCATTGGTTTATGGTATTTGGCTGTCATGCTTGTGCTCTGGTTTTGAGTCACAGGCTTTCATACTCTCCCTCTAACAAAGGCTCATCATGGATGATACTTTTCAGTCCTCCTAGAGGCCCTGAATCCCCTTAGATGAATTCTCTCATCTGGTATGGCATCCTCTGCAAACCATTTGTCTTTATCTTCTGTCTGGTTTTTAAATCTGACCCAGTATTGCCTTTGGTCTTTACCATTCAGTCTAATCTTCTTGGCCTTGATGATTTTCTTCACAGGCCCAGGGGAGTCTTCCACTTTCACTATTTCTGGAGGAGTGTGTTTTTCCTTCCTGGAGGGGAACGTTTCCTCCTCCATCTGGAAGTATGGCTTAATTAAACTTGCTGGGAATACTGGGTGTTTCCTAGAAAGTTCCTCTGTGAGTTGGACCTCCACTTCATTTTTCCCTATCATCTTAATGATAGTGAAGGGCCCTACAAATGAGTCTCTCATTTTCTTTGGTCCCTTAATATTCTTGAAGTTAAGTGTAGACACTAGTACTTGGTTCCCTTCTTTAAAGTCAGGTTCCATGTATGATTTGTCCCACCTCTGTTTGTTGTATTCTTTCTCCTTAGCTATGCATTTTGTCAGGATGAAACTATGAAAGAGTGGTAATGTAGGCTATTTACAACTCAAACTATGTTTGTGACACGGTAAAAATGCTTTAAGAAGGTTTTGAGATGATTAAGAATAAATTTAAAGGGCTTTACTATAGTGGTTATAGTGGTGGTGAGCGCTGTTGAAAGCCCTGGGTGCAGCTTTATCTGTTGGGTTACAATAATAAAAGACTACAATAATTAAAACTTATAATTATACCTGATTATTAACCAAGAGTAAAACTGTTTTTGACAGTTTACTATGTAGGTTATTCAAGAGCAGGATGAGGAAAGGCTTTTGGCTGTGAAAAACCCTCCTTTTATCCTGAAATTGAGGTGGAAAGGCTGCTAGACCTTTCCATGTAGAGGAAGTGAAGATTTTTCACTCTCTATGACAGGCTTGTGGTTTGCAAACAGCCTGTATGCTCTGTATTGGGCTCAGATGTGGTTTTGAAACCACATCTTGGTGGTTTTCACCAATACAGGGTGAAATTTTTCATCTGGGGACCTCACAGCCTGATTCTGACGTGTATGACGCGTAGAATGCTGTACAGAAACTGTATGGGACCCCAGTATTGACTGACATATGAGGTATTGAAGTAAAAACATGCTTCTTCGTCTATTTGACACCTCATATTCATGGTTAGGGATATTATCCCATGGTAAGGCTGTATATGACAGCAGGTGGGATTTTGACCTTAAAATGGTCATAACTCTGTCAGTTTTTGAGATATCAAGCTCAAAAATTGGTTCATTGAATAGCTCTGTATGAGCTCTACACAATGGTACCCAACTTGACATGGTTATCATTAAATATGACAAAGTTATCCCATGTACAAGTATTTTTGTACATTGGCGTGGTTTGGGCAAAAGCTGTATTAAGCTTGTTTGGCCAATACCTTCTGTTGTAGTTGAGCTATGAGGAAATGGATAGCACCATCAGATAGCCCTGATTGTGCTCTTTTCAAAAAGACCCCACTTTAAGTATCTCACACTGAAACTGTAAAAGTTAGATGAGAGGTGAATGTTTTGTTCACCCTTATTTGGTCTGAATTTGACCATAACTCAAGTAATACTGGTGCTAGCTCATTTTGGCTAGCACCATTAGATAGCCCTGGCTTGGAGCTTCATTTTTAATACCCATTTGATGGGGTTAAGCCTCTCCTTCTAGATTTTAGATGAGAGGTGAAAATTAAGGTTTATGCTCAGCAATAACTTTGGGCAGGAATAACTTTGTTATTTCTTGTCCTATGGTGATGGTACTTATATTTTCCGGAAGAGGTGAGTTTCCTCTTTCCTTTGATACCTTTTGAGCTAATTTGGCTCAGCTCCATGTTTTGGTGGTATTTTGGCTATACCATTGGTTTATGGTATTTTGGCTGTCATGCTTGTGCTCTGGTTTTGAGTCACAGGCTGACATACCCTCCCTCTAAAAAAGGCTCATCATAGATGAGACTGTTCAGTCCTCCTAGAGGCTCTGAATCTCCTTAAATGAAGGTTTCCATCTGGTATGGCATCCTCTGCCAACCATTTGTCTTTGTCAGCTGTCTGGTTCTTGAACCTGACTAGATATTGTCTCTGATCCTTCCCATTAAGTCTGATTTTTCTGGCCCTGATGATTTTATTCACAGGTCCAGGAGAGTCTTCTACTTCCACTATTTCTGGTGGAGTGATGTTTTTCTTCCTGGAGGGGAATTTATCCTCCTCTGTTTGGAAGTATGGTTTGACCAGGCTCACTGGAAAGACTGGGTGTTTCCTAGAAACCTCCTCAGTGAGCTTGACCTCTACTGCATTCTTCCCTATCAACTTAATGATAGTGAAGGGCCCTACAAATGAGTCTCTCATTTTCTTAGGTCCTTTGAGATTGTTAAAGTTCAGTGTAGACACTAACACCTGGTCCCCTTCCTTGAAGTCAGGTTCCATATGTGATTTGTCCCACCTTTGCTTGTTATACTCTTTGGCCTCAGCTATGCATTTGGCAGCAGTATCACAGGCTTTCTTCCACATATCATGGAAGTCTTTGGCTGTGGGCGGGATGGTCAGAAGATTTTTCTTCAAGTGATCCACAGGTAACAGGTGATTCCACCCTTTCTCTACCAGTGCAGGTGTTTTCCTGTGGTAGAGTGCTGGCTTGTATTTTAAGCCAGTTGGACTGCTGGTAAGAGGGTGACCCAATCATGGGTGTATCCCTCATGGTCCTTGTATTCCATGCCATAGGCACAGAACCTCCTGAGGATGTCCTCCATTGTTTGGATCATCCTCTCAGCTAGGCCATCTGTTTGTGGATGGTAAGCTGTGGAAAAAGCAAGCTTGGTGCCAAGCATGTCATATAAATTGGTCCAAAATTCAGATGTGAATTTTGGGTCCCTGTCACTAATTATGATCTTAGGGACTCCACAGGTGGATATGATGTTATTCCAAAATAACAGAGCAGTGTCCATGGCTGTGTCCTCTTTATGGCATGGTAGACATCTTGTGCTCTTTCTGAACCTATCAGCTATGATTAAGCAGGCATTGTAGTTTCCTTTGCCTCCTGGGACAAGTCCTGTGACCCAGTCCATGTTGATGGTTTCCCATGGGTGTTTGGGTTCTTCTATGTGTTGAAGCAACCCATATTTCTTCCCATGTTTTCTATTTGCCTTTTGGCATCTTTCACAAGTGTTGATGTATTCACTCAACTCTTGCTCCCACTTGGGCCACCAAGCTGTGCTTGCTACCCTCTCTTTAGTCCTGTCCTCACTCATGTGTCCCATATAGGGGCAGTCATGGCATTCCTGCAGGATTAAAGAGATGTGGTCTCTGTCTATCACTGTGAGTGCACTGGTGTGCTTTTCTCTGTGATAAATCAGGCCATCTATAAGGAAGAATTCATTGTCCTTATAGGCCCTCAACCAGGGTTCCTCCAGCTGGGTTTCCGGTTCTGGGCTCCTGTATTTTTGTTGAAGGAGTTGGAGTAGTATGCTACACTGTTTGTGTTTAGCATGAGATTTCAGTACTGCATTGAAAAATTCATTGTGCAGTTCTGAGGAACTTATTCCCAGTATGGGGGTTTCTGTCCCTTCTGAATCAGTGTTTCCACTGTCAAGGGTACCACTCCCTGGTGCCCATTCAGAGAATCTGAAGTTCTTCTTCCTATTTATTTCCATAAAATGGATAGGAATTTTTGCTGCAACTTCAGGGTCATAAGCTGGATTGCTTTTGACATTGTCCAGTGGCCATCTGCTAAGGCCATCTGCATTGGTATGGCTTTTACCTTCCTTGTATATGATGGTCATGTTCCCTCTATACTCCTGGATGGCTATTTGCCATCTCAGCATGTGTCTATTAGTAGTCTTCATGTTTAGTAAAGACTTCAAGGCTGTGCAGTCTGTGTAGACTTCAAAGACTGCACCCTCCAAATAATAATGGAGTTTTTCTAGAGCCCAGACTAGACATAGACATTCTGCCTGGGTGGCCCCATACCTGGCTTCTGAATCTTTCAGCTTCCTGGAGATGTAACATATTACACCTTCTCTTGGTTCACCATCCACAATTTGTCTTTGGTGAAGGGCTGCTCCCAAGCCTTGGCTGCATGCTGCATCTATATATAACTTGAATGGTAGTTCAAAGTCAGGCAAGATGAGCACAGGTGCATTTGTGAGTTCATATTTGATCCTCTCATATGCATCCCTCCTTTCCTTGGTTATTTCAAAAACTACATCCTTTGAGCATAACTTGTATAAACTACTAGTTATGTGGGCAAAGTTTTTGATGTAGTTTCTATAGTAGCTAGCAAATCAAAGGAAAGATTGCATCTCTTTGATGTTCTTTGGTACTGGCTTTTGCAGTACTGCTGGTACTTTGTTCTGGTCAATTGCCAGACCAAGGCCTGAGACTTTGTGTCCTAGAGCTAGTAGCTCTTGTTGGCCAAAATTACACTTTTTAAGTGAAATTTTCAGATTGATGGGTGTACATTTACTTAGCACTCTGTCTATGTATTGTACATGGTCTTCCCATGTCTCTGAGTATTTAATGATATCATCAATATATACTACCATCCAGCCTTCCATTATTTCTTCTTGAAATATGGTATCCATCATCCTTTGGAAGTGGGCTGGTGCATTCTTGATGCCAAATGGCATCCTGGTGTACTCATATATGCCCATATGGCATATTATTCTGAGCAATTTCATGGAGTTTGGTTTAACTCCATTTTGGTGGAAGCCTTTCATACAAGCCATCTTGGTTATGTATTTGGCTTTGGCCAGCTTATCCAAGGCATGAGGTATCCTTGGTATAGGGTACCTGTCTGCTTTTGTGTAGTTATTCAGGGCTCTGAAGTCTCCACACAATCTAGACTTGCCATCATGCCAGGTGATCAGGACAGGAGTGGTGATTTCCACTATTTCATTATGTCCAATCTTCCTGATGACATCCATGTCCAGGAGTTCATTGATGTGTGTTTCAATTTCTTTCCTGGTTTCCAGACTTGCTGGATAAGGAGGTATCCTCAGCATGGGTGGATAAGTTCTTTCCACATCCAGATATAGTTCTATATCATGGCCTTTAATCTTGCCTAGTGGTTCTTCACCAATGGAAAATGCTGGTCTGTTCTTCCTCAGCATCTTCAGTAAACTTAATTTTTGTTTACTGGTGAGGGTAGTGCTAAACTGTCCCTCCTTGAATTCCTTCAAGAGTTCTTCTAGTGGATCCTGTGAAGATATGTGGTATATATCAAGTGAAAATTTCTTTTCCTTGTTGGTATCAATGGTAATGTGCCTGTTTTTACTGTTGTAAATATCTATGCCATACATCCTCTGGTAATCTGTTCCCAGTAAAAACCCTTGGATGTGGGCATCTTCAAGCACTACAAACTCTGGGTTGTGTCTGATATTACCCTTCCTGTGGGGTATAATTATCTCTTTGATAATTGTCCCAATGGAAATCATCTTCCCTGATGCACTTTTGAAGTTCTTTGCCTTAGTGGGCAAAAGCTGTTTTTCCCAGTTTGGGAAGTGGTTATCCAGATAATTTCTGGCCACTATGGAGCAATGTGCTCCACTGTCAATGATCAGTGGGTGCTGAGCATTGTCAATACATACAGTCATTTTTGTGGCTGTTCCATGTATATATGCCATTCCTTTGGTTGGTGTAACCAGGAATGTTTGTGCATCTTGTGTGTGTTTGCACAAGTTCTTGTTGGCAGTGTCCTGTGGCATGCCTGCTTCCAACTGTATATCCTGGATTTCCAATGGGGTTTCCTCTTGGTATTCCACTAGAAATTCCTCTCTTGGGTCTTGATCATCATCAGATGGTTCTCTGATGGCATCTCCCATAGAGTCTGATTCAGAATCCTCTGTTGGAGGTTCTTCTTCAGGGACTTTTTCTATAGCATAGACTTTTTTCTTTGCCTTTGGACAGTTGTTGGCATAGTGGTCTGTTGAACCACAATTGTGACAAGAATTCTTCTTCCTTGCCACTTCTGTCACTCTTTCTCTGGGTTTGTCTTTAAACTCCACCCTGAAAGGTTGTTTCTCCTTGAAACTACTGCTTCTATATGGTGTGAATTTCCCTATATTAGTCCTTTTCCTTATTTCTTGTAAGGTATTGGCTATGTCATCTAGAGTGCAATTTTGGTTGCATCTGCATTTCACTGCATGCTCTAATTCTCCTGGCAGTTGTGTCAGAAGTTTGTGATTCCTCATCTGGATGTTCATCTGAGGATCAATGGCTTTAAGTCTTTTAGACTTTCTGAGACACCACTCATATGGGTATTTGTCCACAGAGTATTTGTCATTTTCAAATGACATGGTCTTTTGCCATATCCAAGTTCCATTACTGTACTTTTGGATTATTTGACTCTTCCACCATGGCCAGTTTCTTCTGCCATGGATTTCTTTCATTTCTGTTTACCATATACTTGCATGACCTTTAAATGCAGTACTCAGTCTAGCAGTAATCCAGTAATCTGGTATGCTGGGTACATCAATGAAGAGTCCATCAATATAATCTATGAGTTCCATATGATCATATTCTCCTGATCCAGAGAATTTGGGCCAGCTTGAGGCCTCAGGAAGCTGTTTTAGGGCTTCCTTTTCTGAATAAGACATGCCATCTCCATCCTGGTATTGTGATGGAGATCTTGTCTTATTCAACAACATGGCATCTGGTTTGATGTCATCTGGTTGATATGGATTATTCATAGCTTGGCCTTGTGGGTTAGGCTTCAAGATATGGTAGGCATTAAACAATTTGTTAATGTCTTGATCCAGACACTCCCTGTCCCTTGTGCTGTGGTGTTGTTCTTCAAAGACTTGGTTCAGTCTTTTGTTGGATTCTTCAGAGGCTTTGCTCAGTTGAGCATATCCTTCTTGAAGATTCTTAACTATTTGTTCCAAGGAGGCTTGAGTTTGTCTCATCCTCTCTTGGCTAGATTTAATTTCTGAAAATTGCTTTGCAAATTGTTCAGCATATTGGGACACTTGTAACCACAGTGTATCACTGTTGATGTTACTCTCAGATGTGACAATGTCATTTTCAGTCTGAGTGGGGGTAATGTTTCTATTACTAGGACTACTGATTCTAGAGTGGTTTACAACTACTTCTGGTTCTTGTGTACTTCCTTTACCAAATCTAACAGCTTCTGGATCATGGGGTCTTACTCTTTCCTCCTCTGGTTGAAGGAGGTTTTGTTCTTGCCCTTGTTTCCTTGTCTTCTCCTGGAAACTTCCTGGAATTGTGAAGAATGGTGACTCTTGGCCACTGATCTGCTGGTTTCTGAATGGTGTGAAGCCACTGGAGAGCTGATTTGGCCTGCTCCTTGTGAACCTGAAGGAATCTGAGTAGGCCCTGTCTGGGTCAACTGTTCTTCTATAGCTAGGATAGTGGCTTGATTCTCCCTTATCCTCTGTGCCCTTGCCTCCAGGAGTCTGTGCTGCCTGGTTGGATTCCAACCCTTGGTGATTACCATAAGGTCTTTGAAGTCTATCTCTTTGAGACAGATCTTCCGGCAACTTGATCCCAGTTCTGCCCAGTGAGTTGCTAGGTTGAACCTCTTGTTGTCCATGCTCCATTGAAATAAATCTTTGAGGAGTTGGTGGATCTGAAGAGCTTGATCCATATCCTTCCAGTCCTCTGGTTTGAGGTTTCTGTTGAATTGGAGTGTGAATGGAAAGGTTTATATTATCTCCCTCATTGTTTTGCCATCCACCACTGTGTCCAGGGTGTCCTCTTTCAGGTCTTCTGGTTCTGGACAATCCTCCTCTATCCTCTGGCTGGTTCCTTTGGAAGCCAAGGTCTCTGAGGTATACAGGGGACATATCAGTGTCTGCAAACAGTAAACAACTTTATGTTATTAGGGTATTTACCTTTGACTGTGCCTTGTACAAATTTATTGTCTGCTGATTTGGGCAGTTTGCCTTTGGAAGTTACAACTGGGTTAATAATTGTAATCTTCCCTGTACAAGTGGTTAAGGTTGGTTTACCTTGTATTGATGCAGAGTTTTGTGGTTTTCTACTTCTCTGAGTGGCTATTGGTGTCCACTTCTTGGCTGTGATGAGGCCTTCACTGTGCCTCTTTCCTTTGCCCTTGCTGCCCTCTGGTTCTGAGGGTGTCACTGGTGTGTTGGCCTGTGACTGGGTCTCAAGTGGGATGTAATTTTCTTCCACTGAAATCAAAGCAGGAAAAGGAGGGCTTATGTCAGTTAAGACTTCTCAAAAAATGCTGGTTTTGCACGTCTGAGATTGGCCTCTGGGCTTGTATGTTACTACAATGTGCCCTGTATAATGACAGTGTAATTGAATCAACAATTCCACGTCAGAATTACAGCTTTTTGGTACCCTGTCACACTGTTTGTGTGTCAGTATCCCTCAGAAACATTTGTGGTTTTCAAGTGTATTCTGTAAAAGTGGTGTTGTATAAGTGTTATTGAGTTAACAATACACTTAACCACGCCTCAACTGATGGTTTTTCAGTCAGAGGTGTCCTTATTCAGTCAAGAATACAGGACTTATTGATGGCTTATGTGTTTTTATATACAAAACATGCCAAAAATAGTTATATTCAGTGGGTATTAACCACGTGAATAATACTCTTATAATATGAGTATATATATAAAAAAGGATAAATATATATAAAATATATATTTAAATAGAGAAATTACGCCTAAAAAATATAAAACACTTATCAATAAGTCATAAAAAGAGAAAAGACTTACTTTATAAGGTCCAAAAAAAGGTTAAAAACACGGCCAGGCCCCCAAAATGTCAGGATGAAACTATGAAAGAGTGGTAATGTAGGCTATTTACAACTCAAACTATGTTTTTGACACGGTAAAAATGCTTTAAGAAGGTTTTGAGATGATTAAGAATAAATTTAAAGGGCTTTACTATAGTGGTTATAGTGGTGGTGAGCGCTGTTGAAAGCCCTGGGTGCAGCTTTATCTGTTGGGTTACAATAATAAAAGACTACAATAATTGAAACTTATAATTATACCTGATTATTAACCAAGAGTAAAACTGTTTTTGACAGTTTACTACGTAGGTTATTCAAGAGCAGGATGAGGAAAGGCTTTTGGCTGTGAAAAACCCTCCTTTTATCCTGAAATTGAGGTGGAAAGGCTGCTAGACCTTTCCATGTAGAGGAAGTGAAGATTTTTCACTCTCTATGACAGGCTTGTGGTTTGCAAACAGCCTGTATGCTCTGTATTGGGCTCAGATGTGGTTTTGAAACCACATCTTGGTGGTTTTCACCAATACAGGGTAAAATGTTTCATCTGGGGACCTCACAGCCTGATTCTGACGTGTATGACGCGTAGAATGCTGTACAGAAACTGTATGGGACCCCAGTATTGACTGACATATGAGGTATTGAAGTAAAAACATGCTTCTTCGTCTATTTGACACCTCATATTCATGGTTATGGGATATTATCCCATGGTAAGGCTGTATATGACAGCAGGTGGGATTTTGACCTTAAAATGGTCATAACTCTGTCAGTTTTTGAGATATCAAGCTCAAAAATTGGTTCATTGAATAGCTCTGTATGAGCTCTACACAATGGAACCCAACTTGACATGGTTATCATTAAATATGACAAAGTTATCCCATGTACAAGTATTTTTTTACATTGGCGTGGTTTGGGCAAAAGCTGTATTAAGCTTGTTTGGCCAATACCTTCTGTTGTAGTTGAGCTATGAGGAAATGGATAGCACCATCAGATAGCCCTGATTGTGCTCTTTTCAAAAAGACCCCACTTTAAGTATCTCACACTAAAACTGTAAAAGTTAGATGAGAGGTGAATGTTTTGTTCACCCTTATTTGGTCTGAATTTGACCATAACTCAAGTAATACTGGTGCTAGCTCAGTTTGGCTAGCACCATTAGATAGCCCTGGCTTAGAGCTTCATTTTGAATACCCATTTGATGGGGTTAAGCCTCTCCTTCTAGATTCTAGATGGGAGGTGAAAATTAAGGTTTATGCTCAGCAATAACTTTGGGCAGGAATAACGTTGTTATTTCTTGTCCTATGGTGATGGGACTTATATTTTCAGAAAGATGTGAGTTTCTCCTTTCTTTTGATACCTTTTGAGCTAATTTGGCTCAGCTCCATGTTTTGGTGGTATTTTGGCTATACCATTGGTTTATGGTATTTTGGCTGTCATGCTTGTGCTCTGGTTTTGAGTCACAGGCTGACACATTTGGTAGCTGTGTCACAAGCCTTCTTCCACATATCGTGGAAGTCCTTGGCTATGGGTTGGATGGTTAAAGGATTCTTCTTCAAGTGATCCACAGGCAATAGGGGGTTCCACCCTTTTTCTACCAGTGAAGGTGATTTCCCTGTGGAAGAATTCTGACTAGTATTATAAGCCAGTTGGACTTCTGGTATAAGGGTAACCCAGTCTTGGGTGTATCCTTCATGGTCCTTGTATTCCATTCCATATGCACAGAACCTCCTAAGAATATCCTCCATGGTTTGGATCATCCTTTCAGCTAGGCCATCTGTTTGTGGATAATAAGCTGTATAAAATGCAAGCTTTGTACCTAGCATGTCATAGAGGTTGGGCCAAAATTCTGATGTGAATTTTGGGTCCCTGTCACTGATGATGATTTTTGGGACTCCAAATATGGATATGATGTTATTACAAAATAACAAGGCTTTATCCATTGCTGTGTCTTCTTTATGACATGGTAGGAACCTCCACTTTTGCTATACGTATCAACTATGACTAGGTGGGCATTGAAATTTTCTTTGCCTCCTGGGACAAGTCCTGTCACCCAGTCCATATTTATGGTTTCCCATGGGTGCTTGTGTTCTTCTATGTGCTGAAGTAGCCATTATTTCTTCCCATGTTTTCTATTTTCCTTCTGGAATCTCTCACAAGTTTTGATATATTCACTCAACTCTTGTTCCCATTTGGGCCACCAATCTGTGCTTGCTACCCTTTCCTTGGTCCTGTCTTCACTCATGTGTTGCATATAGGGGCAGTCTTGGCATTCCTGCAGTATCAGGGATATATGGTCCCTGTCTACTACTGTGAGTGCACTTTTGTGTTTCTCTCTATGGTAGAGCAGGCCATCTATAATGAAAAACGTTTTGTCCTTATAGTCCCTCAACCACGGTTCCTCCAACTGGGATTTCAGTTCTGGGCTCCTGTACTTCTTTTGAAGGAGCTGCAACAGTATGCCACACTGTTTGTGTTTGGCATATTTCTTTATTACTGCGCTGAAAAATTCATTATGCAGTTGTGGGGAGATTATTCCCAAAATTGAAGTTTCTGTTCCTTCTGAATCAGTGTCTCCACTGTCTGGGGTACCACCTTCTGGTTCCCATTCAGAAAATCTGAAGTTCTTCCTTCTATCTATTTTCATGAGATGGATAGGAATCTTGGATGCTACTTAAGGGTCATAGGCTGGGTTGCTTTCTACATTTTCTAGTGGCCATCTGCTGAGGCCATCTTAATCTGTGTGACTTGCCTTCTTTGTATAGAATGGTCATATTTTCCCTGTACTCTTGGATGGCTATTTGCCACCTCAACATGTGTCTATTGGTAGTCTTCATGTTCATTAAAGACTTCAAGGCTGTTCAGTCTGTGTAGACTTCAAAGACTGCACCCTCCAAATAATAGTGGAGTTTCTCCAGAGCCCAGACTAGGCATAGGCATTCAGTCTGGGTGGCCCCGTACCTGGCTTCTGAATCTTTCAATTGTCTAGAGATGTAGCATATCACTCCCTCTCTTGGTTCACTATCTACAATTTGTCTCTGGTGAAGGGCCGCCCCTAAGCCTCAGCTACATGCTGAATCTATGTATAGCTTGAATGGTAGTTCAAAGTCAGGTAAGATGAGAACAGGTTCATTTGTGAGTTCATTCTTGATCCTCTCATATGCATCCCTCCTTTCCTTGGTAATTTCAAGAACTACTTCTTTTGAACATAGCTTGTATAGACTACTAGTTATGTGGGCAAAATTTCTGATGTGGTTTCTGTAGTAGCTAGCAAACCCAAGGAAAGATTGCATCTCTTTAATGTTCTTTGGTACTGGTTTTAGCCATACTTCTGCTTTTTTCTGGTCTATGGCCAGACTAAGACCCAAGACTTTGTTTCCCAGTGCCAGTGATTCTTGTTGGCCAAAATTTCACTGTTTAAGTGAAATCTTGAGATTGATGAATGTGCACTTACTTAGTACTCTGTCTATGTACTGCACATGGTCTTCCCATGTCTCTGAGTATATAATGATGTCATAAATATATACTACCATCCAGCCTTCCAGAATTCTTTCTTGAAATATTGTGTCCATCATCCTTTGGAAGGGGGCTGGTGCATTTTTGATGTCAAATGGCATCCTGGTGTACTCATATATGCTCATAAGGCATATGATTCTGAGTAGTTTCATGGAGTTTGTTTTAACTCCATTATGGTGGAAGCCTTCCATACAATCCATCTTGGTTATGTATTTGGCTTTTGCCAGTCTGTCTAGGGCATGAGGTATCCTTGGTATAGGGTACCTGTCAGCTTTTTTGTAGTTATGCAGAGATCTGAAATCCCCACACAACCTAGATTTGCCATCATTTCAGGTGATAAGGACAGGAGTGGTGATTTCCACTATTTAATTGTGTCCTATCTTCCTGATGACATCCATTTCTAAGAGTTCATTGATGTGCTTCTCAATTTCCTTCCTAGTTTCTAGAATTGCTGGTTATGGAGGTCTTCTTAGCATGGGTGGATAGGGTCTTTCCACATCCAGATATAATTCTATATCATGTCTCCTGATTTTACCTAATGGTTCTTCACCAATGGCAAGTTCTGTTCTATCTTTCCTCAGCATCTTCAGTAAACCCATTTTCTGTTTACTGGTGAGGGTAGTGCTGAATTGGCCCTCCCTGAACTCATTCAGTAATTCTTCTAGAGGGTCATGGGTAGATACTTTTTGTATGTAAAGTGAAAATTTCTTTTCCTTGTTTGTACCAATAGTAATATGCCTATTTTTACTGTTTTACATATCAATGCCATTTATCCTCTGGTAGTCTGTTCCCAGTAAAACCCTTGGATGTGGGCATCTTCAAGTACAACATAATCTGTGTTGAATCTGAGATTACCTTTCCTGTGGATTAAAATTATCTTCTTGATAGCTGTCCCAATGGCTGTCATCTTTCCTGATGCATTTTTTAAGCTCTTTGCCTTGGTTGGTAATAGTTGTTTTTCCCAATTTGGGAAGTGATGATCCAGATAATTTTTGGTCCCTATTGAACAGTGTGCTCTACTGTCAATGATCAATGGGTGTTGGGAATTTTCTATGAAAACAGTCATCTTTGTGACTGTCTGATGTATGTATTCTATTCCTTTAGCTGGTTTAACTAGGAATGTTTGTGCATCTTGTGTGTGTTTACACAATTTTTTGTTTGCAGTGTCTTGTGGAATTCCTGCTTCTAACTGTATGCCCTGAGTTTCTAGTGGTGTTTCCTCTTGGTACTCCACTAGGAATTCCTCTCTTGGGTCCTGGTCTTCATCAGATTGTTCTTTGATGGCATCACCCATAGATTCTGATTCAGAATCCTCTGTGGGGAGTTCCTCCTCTGGGACTTTCTTCTTTTCCTTTGGACAGTTATTGGCATAATGGTCTGTTGAACCGCAATTGTGACAATAATTCTTCTTCTTAGTCACTTCTGCCACTCTTTCTCTGGGTTTGTCTTTGAACTCCAGCCTGAAAGGCTGCTTGTCTCTGATACCACTGCTTTCATATGGGGAATATTTCCCTATATTATTTCTTTTACTTACATCTTGGAAGTTATTTGTGATTTCATCTAGAGTGCAACTTTGATTGCATCTGCATTTTACTGCATGCTCTAGCTCTCCTGACATTTATGTCAGGAGTTTTTGATTACTCATCTGAATATTGATCTGAGGATCAATGGCTTTAAGTCTTTTAGACTGTCTGAGACACCACTTATATGGATCTTTGTCCACAGAGTACTTGTTATTTTCAAATGACATGGTCTTCTGCCATATCCAACTACCATTTCTGTACTTTTGGATGATTTGACTCTTCCATCATGGCCAGTTTCTTCTTCCATGGATTACTTTCATCTCTGTTTACCAAATACTAGCATTTCCTTTAAATGCTGTATTCAATATAACATTAATCCAGTAGTCTGGTATACTTGGTACATCAATGAAGAGTCCATCAATATAATCAATGAATTCCATATGATCATATTCTCCTGTGCCAGAGAATTTGGGCAAGCTTGAGGCCTCTGGAAGCTGTTTTAATTCTTCCTTCTCAGAATAAGACATGTTCTCTCCAACTTGGTATTGAGATGTGGACCTTGCCTTATTCTCCCAAAAGGCATCTGGTTTGATGTCTTCTTGGTGATATTCATTATCCAAAACATTCCTTGTGGTTGGGGCTTCATGTTATGGTAGACATTAAACAGTTTGTTTATGTCTTGATCCAGAAAATCCCTGTCCCTTTTTCTGTGGTTTCTGTCTTCAAAGACTTGATTCAGTCTTTTTTTGGTCTCTTCAGAGGCTTTGCTTAATTGAGCATGTCCCTCTTAAAGAGTTTTGACAATTTTGTTCATGAAGGCTGTTCATTTTTTCATCCTCTCATAGCTTTCTTGGAGTTCTGCAAACTGTTTTTGAGTTTTCTCAGCAAATTTGGACATTTGTAACCACAGTGCATTACTGTTTAAGTTACTCTCAGGTGTAACAACATTATTTTCAATCTGAGTGGTGGTAATATTTCTATTAATGGAGCTACTGATTCTAGAAGTATGTAGAGCTATTTATGGTTCTTGTGTACTTCTCTCACCAAGTCCAACAGCTTCTGGATCATTGGGTCTGACTCTTTCTGCCTTTGGTTGAAAGAGGTCTTGTTTTTGCCCTTGTATCCTTGTCTTCTCTTGGAAACTTCCTGGGATTGTGAAGAATGGTGACTCTTGGCCACTGATCTTTTGGTTCCTGAATGGTTTGAAGCTACTGGAGAGCTGGTTTGGCCTACTCCTTGTGAGCCTGAAGAAATCTGAGTATGCCCTGTCTGGGTCAGCTGTTCTTCTATAGCTTGGATAGTGGCTTGATTCTCCCTTATCTTGTTTGCCCTCACCTCCAGGAGTCTGAACTGCCTGGTGGGATTCCAACCTTTGGTGATTACGATAAGGTTTTTGAAGTCTATTTATTTGAGAAATATCTTCTGGAAACTTTCTCCAAGTTCTTCCCAGTGGGATGCTAGGTTGAACCTCTTGTTGTCCATTATCCATTGAAAAAGGTCTTTGAGGAGTTGGTGAAGCTGAAGAACTTGATCCATATCCTTCCAGTCCTCTGGTTTGAGGTTTCTGTTAAACTGGAATGTGCATGGCAGAGTGGGTATTACTTCCCTCGATTTCTTGCCATCCACCACTGTGTCCAAGGTTCCCTCCTCCAGGTATTCTGGTTCTGGACAAGCCCTCTCTGTCCTCTGGCTGGTTCCTTTGAGATCCAAGGTTTATGAGGTGTACAGGTGACATATCAGTGTTTGCAAGCAGTCAACAACTTAATTTTCTTAGGTTATTTACCTTTGACTGTTCCTTGTACAAATTTGTTGACTACTGCTTTTGGCAATTTTCCTTTAGAGGTTACAACTGGGTTAATGATTGTAATCTTCCTTGTACAAGTGGTTAAGTCTGGTTTACCTTGTATTGATGCAGAGTTTTGTGGTTTTATACTCCTCTGAGTGGCAATTGGTGTCCACTTTTTAGCTGTGATAAGGCCTTCACTGTGCCTCTTCCCTTTTCCCTCTGGTTCTGAGGTTGTCACTGGTGTGTTGGTCTGTGACTGGGTCTCAAGTAGGATTAAGGTTTCTTCAACTGAATCAAACAAGAGAAAGAGGGCTTAATGTCATATAAGAATTCTTAAAAGGATGTTTTCATGTCTAAGAATGGCCTCTGGGCAATATATTTCTATATTATGCCCTTTTATTGTGACAGTGCAATTGAAATTAACAATCACACATCAGAAATACAGCTTATTGATATCTGGTACACTGTTTTTATACCATTATCTCACAGATCAACTTGTAATTAGCAAGTATAATCCAAAAAGTGGACCTGTAAAGGGTAATTGAAATTATCAATATACCCAACCACACCTCTAATACTGTTGGTTTTACAGTAAAAGGTGTCCTTTTTAGTTAAACAATATGGACAGTATTGATGTCTTAAAGTGTTTTAATATGTAAAACACACCAAAAATAAAGGTTTTGTGGTGATTAAATTATAATCAACTACACAAGAAGGCAATTGAAAGACAAAAAACACAGTGGTATATAACATATACCACTCAAATAAATATAAGATACATATTATAATTCATTTTTCAATAAGATTATGCCTAAAAAAACAAAGTTTCAGAAATAAAAGAAAACTAAGAAAAAACTCACTTTTATGCGTAAAAAGGTCCAAAAAATCCAAAAAAAACACAGCCAGTCCCCCAAAATGTCAGGGTGAGTCTATGATGAAGCTTATTAATGACTAGTTAAAAGCTTTAACTATGACTTTGACATGGTAAAAATAATAATCAAGAGGTTTATTGGCAATGATAAGGGTTGATAAAAGAATATTCAGGGCTTTACTATTGAGAAATAGTGGTGGTGAGCGCTGTTGAAAGCCCTGGGTGCAGCTTCACCTTTTGGGTTACAATAATTAACATTACAATTATACCTGATTATTTTCCAAGAATATAACTGTTTTTGACAGTTGTACTACATAGGAATTCAAGAGCAGGATGAGGAAACCGTTTCTGATGGAGAAAAGGTCCCTTTTTATCCTAAAATTGGGTGAAAAAGGCTACTAGACCTTTCCACATAGAGGAAGTGAAGATTTTTCACTTCCAAGGACTGGATTGTGGTTTTGACAAGGCTTTTATAGCCTGTATTGGGCTCAGATGTGGCTTTGAAACCACATCTGGGCAGCTTTCCCCAATACAGGGTGAAATATTTCATCTAGGGACCACACAGCCCTCTTCTGATGTGTATTATGTGTAGAATGACGTACAGAACCTTTAAAGGACCCCGGTATTGACCAAAATATGAGGTATTGAATTATAAACAGGCTTCTTCATCTTTTTGACACCTCATAATCACAGCTAAGGGAGAATATTCCACAGTAAGGCTGTATTGGTCTAACTGTGGGATTTTGACCTTAAAACTGCCATAACATTGTCAGTTTTTGAGATATCAAGCTCGATATTGGTCATTGTGTATCCCTGGATGTGTTCTACACAATGTTACCTCATTAAGTATGGCAAAGTTATGCCATGTACATGATTTTTTGTACATATGTATGATTTGCTTAAAATCTGTATGGAACTTGTTTTCCCCATACCTTTTGTTCTAGATGGGATATGGGGAAATAGATGGAACCATCAGATAGCCCTGATTCTGCGCTTTCCAAAAAGACCCCATTTTAGGTATCACACACTAAAACTGTAGAAGTTAGATGAGAGGTGAATATTTTATTCACCCTTATTTGACCTTCTTTTGGTCATAACTTCTGTAATTCTGGTTCTAGCTCAATTTAGCTAGTACCATTGTATAGCCCTTACTTAGAGCTTAATTTGGAATACCCATTTGATGGGGTTAAGCCTTTTCCTCTGGATTTCAGATGAGAGGTGAAAATTAAGGTTTATGCTTAGCAACACCTTTGAGCAGGAATAACTTTTTTATTCTTTGTCCTATGATGATGGGACTTGTTTATTTGTAAATTGGTTGTCTTCCTCTTTTTTTTGATACCTTTTGAGCTGATTTGGCTCAGCTCCATGTTTTGGTGGTATCTTGGCTTTACCATTGGTTTATGGTATTTGGCTGTTATGCTTGTGCTCTGGTTTTGAGTCACAGGCCAACAAGGATTGGGAAATGCTGCCACAAATCCACCAAAGAGTGATTAACCCCTTTCAAATCCTGAAAAAGTTTCTTAAAGAGGAGGAAATAGTGAGATATCCCAATTTATGGAATCCACTATCATACAAACCTTGGATCAAAAGGATAAATGAATACCATGCCAAAAAGAGGGAGGAAAGCAAGGAAGAAGCCCCAGTAGCTTCTACCAGCAACCCCAAGGAAACCAACCTCCCCCAGAGGGGAAGGAAAACAAGAAAAAAAATTGGAGGAAACCATATTCCCCAAGCTGCAGGATCCCTAAGATCCAAAAAGATTCCATGGACAATTTCTTCAACATGGCCAGAACCTTGATGGAATTAGAGGACAAAGAGGAACAAAGATTGATAAAACCCCATTTCCCAAAGAAATAACTTGGTCTCCTGATGTTTTAAATACTTTAATAGAAATTAAAAATAGTATTTTACCTCTACAAGACATTAAAAGTAGTTTATTATCTTTACAAGCAAAAAATAATAGCTTATTATCTTTAACACAAATTGTTGTACAGAATAAAAAAAATTTACAGAATTAAATCTACGGTCAAAGATAATAAAACAAAAGTCTTCATTAACAATACTCAGAAATTGATACAAGGACAACAAGAATTGTATAAATACATAAGAGATATCAAATAAAAGACTTTGAAAATAAATTATGATGTAAGTATTGATAACCTGACAGAAAAATTGAACAAATTAAGCATTTATGCTGAGGAATTTGAAGAAAAGACTTAATCTCATCAAAAAATACTTCTAGATCATGTAGAGAGAAATGATGAAGCAAGAATCAATCTTGAAGATGACATTCAAATCAAAATAAGACTTATTACTGAGAAAATGGATAAAATAAATTAGGCTAACTTAAAGATTCCAAATTTATCAACCCCATTTTCTCAAATAACAAAAATAACAAATCCGGTAATATCAGACATGATGCATCAAGATAATAATCAAGTCTTAATTAAGGAAGCACCTCAATTAAAAGAATGGCAAACACTCGCAGGTAAAGGTGAATATGCCCATATGTCATTTATTAAAACAATTGACATGCTAAAAAAGGATTATTCCATACCAGATGGATTAATTACTTCCAGATTGCATTCATTTTTTGAAAAATAGCCAAAAAGGTGTTATTATGGCATAAAACAAACAAATGGAAAAAATACCTGGTCTTGGTGGAAAAATGAAATAATCACCAAGTGGAAAAATGATGCCTGGAGGTACAAAATAGAAAATGAATTAGAAAACATCTTCTTTGACCCAGATAAGGATAAACCTCTTACTTGGCTCTTAACACAAGTTGAAAGATTGAATGCACTGTACCCAGAAATGTCACAAAAAATGGTGCATATGAAGATACTCAAAAAAAGGTGGAGGACAACTGGAACCTGCACTGAGTAGCAGGTGCATACAGCCTTGCCCCACAGAAGAGTACATTAATGCACTAGAGGACATAGTTAAAAGAACCAAAATTGGCATAAAATGGAAAAAAATTTAATATCAAAAGTCAAAATAAGCCATTCATTAAGAAAGCAAAACCAAGAGAACCTTTCAAACCCAATAAACCCAGCACCAATGAGCAAATAAAATGCCATAAATGTGGTGGTATTGGACACTTAGCCAATAATTGCCTCAAAAAAGAAAAAATCAATCAAATTGTGGAAATAGAAAACCATAATGATAAAGAAGATGAATCTGATTCAGAAAAAGACATTGAAGAGTCATAAACTTCTGAAAGTGATGAAATTAATATAATTAATGCACAAACTAATAATATTGATTTAATATATGAATTATTGGAGGTAAATTCAAACTTGCCACAAGCTGGAGCATCTGATACAAGCCTGTAAAACATACAGGATGCCAAACTGCATACAACCAAGCCTGCTGAAGGAATGGGATATACAGCTGGAAAGTCAATTAAAAGTATTTTCATGGTTGAAAAACACAAGGCAAAAGTAAACCTGGACATAGGAGAATACTGCACATGTTCTGGCAAAGTTACTTGAAACAATTATACCAGATTTGGAAGGCAAACTTATACCAATACAAGTGGTTAAATTTAGTAGTGCAAGTGAAATCATGAAGCCCCTTGGAATAATAGACTTAACATTAATTTTTGCTCACTCTTCTCAATGTATAAGAGTGAAAGTAGAGTTTGTAGTAATGGAAAACTGTACTAGTAACAATTTTATACTAGGAAACTCTTACTTGCCAATCTAGGGAATAGATATCTCTAACCAGAAAGACAGATATTTTACCATAGGAGACAATAAAAGATAGAAATTTGGTTTCTTAAACAATAAGAAACAAATTACTGAAATAAAGAATGAAGATCAAAACCCAGCAAAGCATTCATTCATAAATGAAAATTGCAAAAGGGCAGAATTCAACCAAGAATTAACAGAAAAAATGAATGAAATATCAATCGACCTCTTATTTAAATACAAAAAAGTGTTTGCAACTGATAAAGAACCATTAGGTGAAATCATTGGACATGAAGTAGAAATTATTCTTAATGTAGAAAAACCTTATCCACCTCTACTAGGAAGATCAGCTTATCCAGCCAGCCCAAGAGCTAGAGAAGCCTTTGAGATACACATCAAATAATTAATGGACCTTTGATTATTGAGAAAAGTAGGACATAATGGGCAGGTAGAAGTCACTACACCTTTCATTATAGCTTGGCACAATTCAAAATCAAGTATGGTAGGAGACCTCAGAGCTTTAAATACCTTTACTATCCCTGACAGATATCTAATACCCAGAATCCCCAAGACATTAACACAATTGTCACAGGCTAGGTTCATTACAGAAATGCATTCTCTAAAGGGTTTTACAAAAATGTCTTAACAGGAACTGCTAGGAATCTACTGAGGATAATAGTCCACTGTGGATCATATGAATATTGAAGGATTCCATTTGGTATCAAGAATGCACCTGCCCATTATCAGAGAATGATGAACACCATATTTCCTGAAGAATGATCAGAAGGGTGGTTAATCATATATATTGATGATATCATAGTTTTCTCAGAAACTTGGGAAAGCCACTTAAAAAGACTGGAAAGAGTCTTACAAAAGATGGCTAAAGTAAAAATTAAAATTTCCTTGAAAAAAATTCACTTTCCATTTAATGAACTAAAAACACTGGAACATATAGTATCTGGATTAAGCTTGGGTATTGACAAAAACAAAGTAGCAGAAGTACTACTAAATCCAATTCCCAAGAACAAAAAATAAATGCAATCATTTCTAGGATTTTCTGGATATTACAGGCAGCATATAAAGGACTTTGCAAAAATTTCCAAATTCTTATATAAGCTCTGTGACCAATAGACAGTCTATGAAATGACTGAAGAAAGGGTGAAAGCATATGAGTAATTGAAAAATTTCCTCACAAATGCCCCATTTATTTTTATGCCAGATTGAAAACTACCTTTCAAACTGTACATTGATGCTTGTGGAAAAGTACTAGGTGCTGAACTACACCAGACACAAATCAATAATGACAAACCTTTTGAAGGACCAATTTGCTTTATTGAAAAACAAATTCAACCAAAAGAAGCAACATATGGAGCAAGCCAAATTGAATGTCTTTGCTTGTTTTGGGCTCTAGAAAAATTTCACTACTACTTGAATGGAACAGCATTTGATGTAATTATAGATTGAAATGCTGTGGAATCACTATTAAACATGAAAAAACCAAATATACACATGCTGAGATGGCAGATTTCTATATAATAATATAGATTAAATATGACTATAGCTTACAAATCTGGAAATCTTTTTAAATATTTATATTTCCTTAGCAGATGGGCTTTATCAAACACACCTTGAAACCCAGCATTGGTATCACAGGAACAATATCATATAGAAGGCATATGTGTTTCAGATATTGGCACGGAATTCTTTAATCAAGTTAAATAAAGCTCCAAGATGGACAAAAACTGACATATCTTATGCCAACTTTTGATGAATGATTGCAAAGATCCATCACTATCCTCCAAACTAGATGAAATCTGGAAAAAGGCATATGATGGAGGAAGATTCCACCTCCTTGATGGAATACTTTACCATAGAACCAAAAACACATGTGTTATTACCTTAAAATATAGAAATCTGATAAACACTATACTACATGAATGCCATGATGGTGTTGTATCTGGACATCTCTCAGAAGATAGGACACTAGAGAGGGTAAAGACCTGCTCTTGGTGGCCAAATTGGAGAAATTATGTTGTGGTTATTTCCAAAACTGTGACAGATGTCAAAAATCAAACAGAGCCACAGGCAAAAAGTTTGGAATGATGATTCCAATCCAAGAGCCAAAATCCCCATGGGAAATAGCTCACATGTATTGGGTAACAGTCTGGCCTCCAGCAGGAGACAGGAGCTTCAATGCATTCCTAGTATTAGTTGATAGGTACAGTAAAACCCCAATTTTCTTACCATGTCATAAAGATGACACAGCTATTGATACAGCCATACTGATATGAAATAGAGTCATTAGTAATACTGGCTTATTCCAAAACATCATGAGTGATAGAGTTCCAAAATTCACTTCAGCATTATGGACAAACCTCCACAACTTGTCTGGGACAAAACTATCATTCTTAAAAGCCTACCACCCTCAAACAGATGGTTTACCAGAAAAAATGATACAAACTTTAGAAGAAATGATCAGAATATTCTGTGCTTATGGCCTATAACTCAAAGACTCTGATGGTTTTACCCATGATTGTTGTACCTTATTACCAGCTCTTGAACTGGTATATAAGACATCAATACATTCTTCAACTGGAAAAACACCCGAAATGCTAGAAAAAGCTTGGATTCCAATACTTCCTTATTAAACTCCCAAAAAGGACCTAGTGAATATACATCCAACAGCAAGTAGTTTCAAAGTTATTCTTTACTAGGAAAGACATCATGCCAACAGATGCATGCAAGATTCTTTCAAATATGCAAAAGAAAGATGGGGAAAAAGTCATAAGACACCTGATTTTGAAATAGGAGAGTTGGTATTAGTATCAAATATAAACTTCAATAACATTAAAGTCCCAAAGAAATTGTAATATTCCTTTGCAGGACCCTTTATGATAAAAGCACTACATGGCCCTAATGCTGTGCAACTAGAACTCACAGGTTAATTAATGAATAAACACCCAAATTTCCCTGTAATCCTGAAAAAACCTTACAGCTCAATTGATAAAGAGTTATTTACCCTAAGAAATAAACCACCACTTGGAATTCCCCCTCTAGAAGAAGTAGAATAAAAGAAAATTATAAATGTCCTTAAAGAAAGGAGGACAAGAAACAAAAAAGAGAGGGAATACCTTGTGAGGTATAGAAACTCAACTCAAGAAGATAAATGGCTAATTGAGAAACATATTACTAATTCTGATAAGCTATTAAGAAGGTTAAGACATGAAAGAAGACCTAAAGAATAGAAAAATTAAGAAATATTGAGCTTCAAGACTAATAAAGTCTAATTAAGAGGTAGGACAGTGGATGGAATCCTAATTAACTATATCAGATTTTGGTACAATCTTTTTTAGTGGTAGGGAATGTGAGCCTTTGATATATGACCACATATTAAAAAAGGTCACAAAATAATGTTTTAATAATTACTCTAATAATAAGGATTAAAAGTATTATTTTAAAATAAGTAAAAATGGCATAAATAGGCACAAATTATTGATTACCTCAGAATATAATGAATTAAAATTTGAAATAAATAATACCATTAGCTTGATAAGGGTAAAACACACATATAACATTTTTATGTCATATCTGTAAAGATAATACTTACTGTGTAATAAGCAAGAATGCCATAAAAAGGCATAAATTCTTGTTTATCTCAGAAACCAATGGGACAAAATGTTCAATAAGTTGCACCATTGGATTCCCCATGGATGACTACACATATAGTTTCTTTCTTTAATATCTGTAAATTCAATACTTAAGGAAATAACCTGAAGTAAGTTTTACACTTAATTACTTCAATAATAGATATATGAACTTAATTACTTCAATAATAAATATATGAGCTTTATTTGACAAGCTATAAACAAGGCCATAGCTTGTAAGGGTTTATTGAATAAAATTGCTATAGCTTTTGACCACTTTGTTGTTAAAATGGACCAAACTGAAAGATAATTGGATATTCAGGTTCTTCCAGCTCACACATTAAGAATTATGTATTTTCTATCATTATATTCAAGGTAAAACCCCCTGAAATTATGTTTTGAAGTTTAAAATAGAACATTTTGACAGAAAAGATGAGCTACAAGAGAAATTGTCAAAAATACAGTTTTGATGATGTAATGAAATTCTCTTTGAAGCTCAATGATGACCTGTCAAGCTATCAGAATTCACTTCCTGAATGACTGTAGCATGTATAACTTCAAAGTTTAAGCTCAAAATTGATCATTTATGATTACTTACTGTAATCTTATTTTCAGCTTAACAGTCATATAGGTGACAAAACTGGTTAGTAATATTATATTATAATTAATACTAATAAATCCCATGAATCTTGGGCGTCTTCCAAAATGTATAGTTATAGTGATAACTCTAAATAATGGCGTAATAATGAGATAAGATGGTTTAACTATGATGTAATCATCACTAGACCTTAAAATACTGATTAATTCCAGTGGATACCATCAGTAAATGTATGATAGAAGCCTGTTGAACTCTAGAAGAGAGGATTCTACTATAAATAGACCTCTTTTTACTCTATTTCCCCCTCATACACAACAAAAACATTAAATTAATTAAAACCAAAGGTAAAAGCTTTCTTTTTTTATATAAAACCATAATACATTTAAATAATTAAGTTCATCTTTATCATAATCATCAATTTTTAGTTGTTTTTGTTAAATTTCTCTAAAAATCTCCAATTCCACGTAAAAACAAGAATATTTGTAATTTCTTTCAATTTTTATTGTAAATACAATTTAAATGAGTTGTATTTATATTTTTTGGCATAAAATTATTCAAAATTATTCTATGAAGTGTTAAAAGTAGTTCAGTTTTGCTTTTCATAATAATATCTCTCTGTTATTATTTTTAATAACTCTCAAATTAATAAAAATAGTATTTATATTGATTCATAACTTTGATATTAGTAATTTTATTGTTATAATTGTGTTTTATTATTAAAAAACAATTTCTCAAGATTTTATTATTTTTTTTGTAACATTAATAACATGCCATAAATATATTAACTATCATATGTTAATATATTCATTTTCTTATATTAATCTTTTCAATATATAATCTATATTATTATATATTTGTTAATAATATTAAAATTTTATGCCATAATTATGATAATTCTTTATTATTATAAATGTTCTCTATCTTATTCTTTAAATTTCATAAGGCCATTCAGAGTACAATGAGTAAAGTATTAGTAGCTTTTACTTATTGTTTCACAGTCAAACCTCACACTTAATTAAAAATAGCATAATACTTATCTATAAATCCAATATTTTAATTAACTGGGGGAAAAAGCCCTAGGTGGGTGAATGGGGGCTGTTTTGTGTGAAAAATACTAGCCTGAAGCTTAAGTGCTGAGAACCAGGGGCTCTATCATGGAAGAAGATTTTTTTTGAGGTGGACACTTGTATTGGTGTACCCAATATAGATTTTTTGAATCAATAAGGGCATTTGTGCCTGTATTTGGTGAATCCTATCCTTGAGTTTTGACTTTATTGAACTGTATTAAGTTTCTGAGCTTTATTTAGGGGATTTTCAATGAAACCCCTTTCTGATTTGGTATGGAAG
Organism: Austropuccinia psidii; assembly: GCA_023105745.1. Taxonomy (NCBI): domain Eukaryota; kingdom Fungi; phylum Basidiomycota; class Pucciniomycetes; order Pucciniales; family Sphaerophragmiaceae; genus Austropuccinia; species Austropuccinia psidii. The sequence continues at coordinate 25,012,231 of JALGQZ010000013.1, forward strand.
ATCTTGAATGAATAACACTTTGTATTGCCCTTGCCTGTCTTCATGGCTGTGAAAGTATCCCCCTCTTGAAGGTGGTGAGCTCTTAGCACCATAAATATAGGTTAATATTCATGAGCTCAAATGTAAAATATAAATTTTCTTCCCCTTAACTTCCCAATTTCCATCCTCCCATATTTCCTCATCATCAATCAAACACAAAAATCTCTCTTCATCTTCATGCACTCTGTAGGTCCTTCTGCTTACTTGAATTGGTTCTTCTCTGCTTCTTTTAATGTTCTTCTCTCTTCTGTGTTATTTTTTGTCTTTAATTTTTATCTTCAGTGTTCTTCATTCAATTTATATTGACTCCTCATGGCTCAATTCAGATTGTTGATTCAGGTTTATGTCCTAAGAATTCACTGTCATTGGACTGTCTTTTTTCTCCATCTTTATGATGGCCAGTATTGGCCATTCTTTGAACCTTGGAGGATTTACAATCCATGAATTTTCCCCAATCTTGATCTCTCTGGGGTTTTTTTGTCCATTTGGGCAGAAAAGGCCAAAGTGTGCAAAATGCACAAAGTGAACATATGATTCAAAATGAATAAATAGGAATTTTCTGATGATATATTTAATGAAATGAATAAAACAGAATAAATGCACAAAATTCTCAATTTGACCTAATTGAACATTTGAGGATGTTTTCAACTTATTCTCTTGGATGCTTGGAGAGTCCTGCAGAGGATTTAATGGTTAATGAAGTGAATTTGCGTGAAAGGCATGAAATGGGCCAATTTGTACAATGAAACCATTTTGTTTTAATTTCTTCTTTTAATTCCCTCTGCTTCACCTCATTCCTGAGGTTCAATTTGCCATAAGTGACTTGCTCACTTGTATTAGGCCATAATTTTCTTGGTCCTGGCTTTGAATTTTGAACTTGAAGATGAGCTCACAGCTGACTTCCATATATGACTCAAATCACTCTGATCCCCCACCTTCTGTGCTTTATGTCCCTGGTGCTCTTTATAACTTGAGGGCGCTTTCTGAATAAATTATGACCCCTACAGAGATTGATGACATTTTTAAAAACTATAATGGCTTCAATTCTGTCAGAGTTATTGAGCCACCCTTCATCAATTGCCAGAAGAAGGGGGTTTCTTGTGTTGAATCTGCCACTGCTGGTCCACCAGGTGCCAACTCTGAAACCTTTTCAAATGGAATTGCTCTCAAGCCAACCATAGATTCTCAGAAAATCCCAGAAGATTATGGAGCAGCATCAGGAATGGAGGAATATTTGTATTGGAAGCTCCTGTTGATGAACCCCCAACCTCTGGTCCCTCCAATTGTGAGTTGATTGGTTAAAGAATTGCTGAGTTACTGACTGCATGGTTTTCTTTTTCCTTATGCTTTGATGAATGGATCCAGGATGAGAGGTGTTCAACAATGGAATAACACCACCAGTTCCTGGGCCTATATTGGAGGACTTGTTCACCCCAAATCCAGAGGTTCATATTTTGGTAACCAGGAAGCATTGAGGACTTGGAAAATTGAAGAGAAATATAGTAGTCCAAGCTGATGTTGATAATCATTCTGAAGGTAGTGATGAAATAGATAGAGAAGATCTTAAATTAGCTTCCCCCATCCAAAAGAAAAATAATGAAATCCACTTCACTATCCCCTGTTCAAGTCAATACCACCACAAATGAAGCTATTAGGCCCCTTAAAAACCTCAATCATCACCTATATCTCCAACCAGGCCATCCACACTTGCCTCTACCTTGACCAATTTGCAACCACCCATGTTTAGAACCTCTAGAGACCCAATGTCTAAAGAGCCTGAATTAGCCTTCAACCACTTTTTCCACTGGAATATCACTTGCAACTTCACTTATCAAAATAAAATGAACAAGGAACTCATCACATCCTTATTTGAAGAGGTGGATGCCTTGACTGAGTTTTTTTTAATATGGATATGAAGAGTTCTGTTTCAGGTAAAGCTACTAGGTCTTTGGCCAAAGAGGTATTTGCTTATGAAGATTCCTTGGTTGTTGAGTTTGAATAAGCCTTGAAGATATTTTTAATAATATTATCTGTATTTGGTCTTTATTATTACTAGTTCTTTCTCTCTTTTATTATTGAATTATTTGAACTCCCAATACAAGACATGGGAGGGATTACTTCTTCTTTTGAAATGAGAAATAAAAACAGGAATTCTATAAGTAAAATAAAATCTAATTAAATGAAAAGAATTAAGAGAAAAGGAGAGTAAAGAAAAAAATAGGGAGACTTCTGAGGATTTTCCTTCTTGTGTTGAATTGCTTGATTTTGGCAATAAATTTCCTGAAAAGATAAAACCAAGCATTCATTTCTCATAAAGTGGCCAAGTTGTTGTTTTACAAGAAGTAGTGACCCTCAAAGATTCATACCATTAGATGGGACTTACTTTCATAACTTCCACTCCCCACCATATACCATAAAAAGGAAGGAAAAGCTGTTTCCATAGGATATCTTGATGAAAGGAATTTCTTTAAAAAATATTATTGGCATAAGAAGAAGGTGAAACAAACAAAAGAGAAAATTTGGTCATATCTTTATTGAAGGTCCAAATTTGAGGGTATTGATGTTGCAGGGCCTTTTGAGTCTGTCCAAATAATTTCCAAGTGATCAAAAAGTAGCCAATCTGATTATTACAACAAATTTGGGTATAATACCCCCTTGAAGGTGTATTCCAGGAGAGGAACTTAATTCTGTAAAATTCAATCCCACATAAGCACCATAAAATCAAAATCTTGAAGTATCTGGGCCAGAATTGTCAGGATATAAATCATGGAAATTCTTTTTAATGTCTGGTGAGTTTTTGAAGTTGGGAGCTGGCTCCCAAGTGGTTCTTTCTGGGTCTTCACTGAATCCTTTCCACTCAAGAAGAGACCATAATTTACCTCTTTTGATTTTTGAGTCCAAAACCTGTGCCACTTCCCATTCCTCTTGCTCCTTCACTAAGACTGGTGGTGGTGGCAACTGATGTAGGGTGGATATAGTTGATTGCTTGACTGGTTCTAATAAGGACATATGGAAAGGAGGGTTAACTTACCTCCATTTAAAGGGAAACTCAAGGTGATTTAAATGGGGTCCAATATTCTTCAGAACTTCAAAAGGCCCCAGCCTCTTTCTGGGAGCTCTTGGTTGGTCCTGTTGTCTTTATGCTCTTTGAAGCTAGCCATAATTCTTCTCCATGTTAGAAAAAAGGTGGAATCGTCCTATTTCTATCTGCATACTTCTTAAAATTCTTTATTTCTGACTCTAATTCTTCTTTGAAAACTTTCTGTGATTATTGTAGTTTGGTTGATAACTTTCAAGAAGGTGTGTCTAGAGAAATGTCAATTTGGTCAAAGCTGGTATATCTTTCATAAATTGTGAAAGAGGTTATTGCTTTTTATGAGTGTTCTTAATTATTAGGGGTCAATTTAGCCAGAGGGGACTAAATGTTCCAGTCATCTTGATGGTAACTGACATAAATTTGAAGATACTGTCCTAGAATCTGATTTACCCTCTCTGTCTGTAAATCTGTTTCAGGATGAAATTAGGTTGAAATATCTCTTGATATCTTGAGCTTCTGACATAACTTGGTCAAGAATGATGAAAAGAATAAAGAGCCTCTATCACTGACAATACTTACTGGGAGTGCAATCTTGGAAAAGACATGTCTAATGAAGATTTGAGCTAAGTCCATGATAGTAATTTCTGAATAAGCTATAATAAAAATTTCTTTTTCAAAAAAACTATCCACAACCACTAAAATCTATGCAAAGTTTTTGGAAAGAGGAAATTGAGTGATAAGTTCCATTGATAATTAATTCCAAGTACCAGATCTAATTTGAAGAGGCTTGATCAATCCAAACTTGTTATGGTGAGTTTTCTTGTGTCTTGGAAATTTCTGTCAGCCTGTGACTCAAACCCAGAACACAAGCATGACAGCCAAATACCATAAATCAATGGTATAGCCAAGATACCACCAAAACATAGAGCAGAGCCAAATAAGCTCAAAAGGTATCAAAAGAAAGGGGAAACTCTCTTCTTTCCAAATGTACAAGTCCCATCATCATAGGACAAAGAATAACAAAGTTATTCCTGCTCAAAATTGCTGCTGAGCATAAACCTTATTTTTCACCTCTCATCTGAAATTCAGAGGAAGCGGCTTAACCCCATCGAATGTGTACTCAAAATAAAGCTCAAAGTCAGGGCTATCCAATGGTACTTACCAAATAGAGCTAACACCAGAATTACAGAAGTTATGACCAAAATAACATCAAATAAGGGTGAATAAAATATTCACCCCCCATCTAACTTCTACAGTTTTAGTGTGAGATACCTAAAGTGGGGCTACCTTGGAAAGAGTACAATCAAGGCTATCTGATGGTGCCATTCATTTCCCAATATCTCATCTAGAACACAAGTCATGGGGCAAGCAAGCTCCATACAGGTTTTTAAGCAAATCATACATATGTACAAAAAACTTGTACATGGCATAACTTTGCCATATGTAATGATAGCCATTTTTAATGAGATACCATTGTGTAGAACCCATCCAGGGCTACACAATGAACCAACGCTGAGCTTGATACCTCAAAAACTGACAAAGTTATGGCAGTTTTAAGCTCAAAATCCCACAGCTAGACTAATACAGCCTTACTGTGGGATATTCTCCCATAAGTATGATTATGAGGTGTCAAAAAGACAAAGAAGCATGTTTATACTTCAATACCTCATAATTCATTCAATACTGGAGTCCCATACAGGTTCTGTACAGCATTCTATGCATCATACACATCAGAAGAGGGCTATGTGGTCCCCAGATGAAAATTTTCACCCTGTATTGGTGAAACCTGCCCAGATTTGGTTTCAAAACCACATCTGAGCCCAATACAGAGAATACAGGAGCTATGAAAACCACAAGCCAGCATCTGGAAGTGAAAAATCTTCACTTCCTCTATGTGGAAAGGTCTGGGGGACTTTTCCACCCAAGTTTAGGATAAAAAGGAGCCTTTTCTCCACCAGAAAAGGATTCCTCATCCTTCTCTTGAATTCCTATGTAGTTCAACTGTAAAAACAGCTATACTCTTGGAAAATAATCAGGTATACTTCCAATTTTAAGTATTTTAGTCTTTATTATAATAAACCAATTGGTAAAGCTGCACCCAGGGCTTTCAACAGCACTCACCACCACTATAATTCTTTTAGTAAGGACCTTGTTTTATACTTATTATCCATGTCACAGTCATATTTCAGGTTTTAAATAATATTATTATCACCTCTTCATAGACTCAGCCTGACAATTTCTTACATGATGACACATATTCCTTTATGATTTGATTCATTCCAGCCTAATGAAAATCCCTCTTGATAATATTGAGGGTTTTCTCCTGGCCAGGATGGCCAGCCAATGGTGTTTCATGACACTTTTCAAGAAATTCCAATTTAATCACATGATTTCTTGGAATGAATACTGTTTCTTTGAATAATAACAACTTAGCTTGAGGTTCAACAGAGTAATCTGGAGCTAATTCACCTCTTTCTAATTGTTTGAGTATTTCTTTATATTGATTTTCTTTCCATACTTTCTGAATTTGGTCCACTAAATTTGGGAATACTTCAGCCTTTATTGAGAATAATCTTGAATTTTTAATTTCATCTTTCTGAAGAACTTGATGAGAATTTTGAGGATTCTTTCTGATGAAGTCCACCCCCCTCTCTTGGTACACACCATCCCAACATGACAAGGAATCTGGTAAAGTGGCCAGCCTGCCTGTGCAGTAAGTGATAAAAAAGTGGAATTCAGAGAGAAATTTAGCCCAATGGGCTTGATGGCAAGTGAGAACTTTTCAATACATGAAATACTAAATACATGAATGGTCTTTAAAGACTTAGAAATGATTTTAGAGAGAAAGAAGAAAAGCTCTCCATCACTTTAGAGCCCAAAATCTTCCAAGGAGTTCCTTGTGATGAATTTCATAGTTGAGCTCAGCTGGGAGACACTTGTGACTATCAAATGCAATGGGATTCTTTCCTGAGTCATTCACCTGACTCAGTACAGAACCAAGGCTTAATCAGAGGTATCAGTCTCTACAATAGCTGGTAGAGAGGGAATGAAATGGGAAAGAATAGGTTCAGTGGGGAAAGCTTCTTTGAGTAATTGAAAATGACTAAGAGCTTTCTCATTGAAGATAAAAGGATAGTTTTTTTGAGAAGGGAAGCAAGGTAAGTGATTTTTTTGGAGGCATTTTTAATGAAATGGAAATAGAAGTTAGCAAAATCAAGAAAGGATTAAAGAGATTTTATGTTTTTGGGCTGGGGCCAATTGAGGATTTGCTCAATGTTTGAAGGATTTATCTTGAGGCCTTCACTTGAAACAACATGGCTGCAGCATTTCACACTTGAGGCATTTGAGATACACTTTGAGGCTTTATAAAACAAATGATTATCCCTCAGTCTTTGGAGGACAGAGGCCACATGCTTGATGTGTTCTCCCTCAGAGCTTGAGAAGGCCATGATATCATCTAAATAAACTACCACCAAAATATACAAGAAATCTGCAATTATAGCATTCACAAGATTTTGGAATGAAGGAGGAGAATTGGTCAGACCAAATGGCATAACCAAATACTCATAACTACCATATTTTTCTCTAAATGCAGTTAAATTTGCATCCCCATCTTTAATTCTCAGGAGATTGAAAGCACAATGCAAGTCTGTCTTGGGAAAGATAGTGGAATCATTTAAAGCAGTGAGAAGCTGTCTCATTGGAGGAACAGGGTACCTGTTCTTCTTAGTGAAAGCATTTCTCTTGCAGTATTAAACACACAAGCAAAGGCCCCCATTCTTTGTCTTGAAAAGAAGGACAGGTGCTCCTGTTGAATAGGAGCTTGGCTTCACAAAAGCTTTCTCTTCATTCTCTGAGATCTGGGCCCATAGTTTTTCTGAATTATAATTTGATAAAGATTAGATAACATCAACTGGAGGTAGAGACCCCTCAAGCTCAGTATGATGATCACAGGCATGGTGTGGAGGACATTTCTCTGCTTTCACCTAGGAGAATACAGCCAAATATTGGTTATAAGCAGGAGGGACTATATTCAGCACAGATTGCAGTTATTCTGGCTCTTCCTCCTCATCCAAATTCTCCTCCGGAGAGGAATGAAAGGATAAAGAAGCAAGGTCTATATCCCCTTGAAAGGAATAAAGTGGAGATATAGAAACATCTTCTATCTCTTTGCAGACTTCATCTTTTGATGAAAGTAATGACTGAGATGGAGTTATGGGAGTGTTATTGGCAGAAGAAGGAAGGGAAGGTGTCTTAAGCTCACTAACCAGACCAGAACTGTTTACAGAAGTTCCCAAGTCATTAATAGTAGGATTAATCATACCAATAGAGTGCTTATTATTAGAGTCATAGGCTATCATCCATTTTTAAAATCAATATTGGGATTAAAATGGTAAATAAAATCATAGCCTAACATGAGGTCTTCTCCCTTGGGGGAACTTATAATATAAAGTTCTCATTCAAGCCTTAGGAATTAATTCAGGTCAACAACCAACTTGGTATAATGGGGGATGAGCAAGGAAGTGTATTCATTTGAATCCAAAATGAAAAGATCAATCTTTTCAGGGAGGCCTGACATAGTCAATGAGTACTTGAGAACAGAATTATTTGCAATAAAGAAGCTTGTAGCACCAGAATCAATAAAAATACTATAAAAAATATCAGGTACAGAAGAAAAAATAAGAAACTGAAAAGATTTCTTGACACTAGTATTCAGAGTACACAATTGTTCTCTTGAAGGGACTAAGTGAGAACCATTGAACACATCATGATTCCCACTCAGGATTTTCCCTGCTGTCTAGGGAAGCCTCTTGATGACCCAGGCTTGTTCTTAGGTCTCTTGAAGCATTTTTAAATTGGGTTCTTTCCAGAACATTAAGTGCACAACCCTTCTTCAATCCTTCTCTCCTTTTCAGAGCCAATTAATTTATTTTCCTTATTAAGGAGAGAAACATCAGGATTGTCCTAAGAAACATTGCTTCCCCTTCTTATTCTTTTGGTGATGCCTCTTGAAAGATGATCCTTGAGGAGGCTTGATTGAATGAGAGCCAGTGAGGTGAGGCTGTTTCTCTTTATTACTACCCTTTTCCTTCTGCATCTCATGGTGCCTTGTATCCAACTCCAAGGTAGTTTCCATGAGCTCTTCAAGGCTATCAAAATTTTCATTGTGAAAATCCAATTGGTCTGACAGCCTTGATTCCAAGCCTCTTCTATGAAAATGAATATAAGCCCTTTCTCCCCAATCTCAAATTCTTGAAATGAAGCTTCTGAAATCAGCAATGTGCAAAGACACATGGCCACCCTCCTTCATCCTTAAGCTGTCTGACTCTTTTCCGGCTTTCCTTACTTCATTTGGATCACCAAGCCAATTGAATAATTTGGTTTCCAATAACTTCCAATCATTTAGAAGATAGGAAGGTTCTTCATTAAAGATATTTGAGAGATATGGTTCAATCCATTTTCCAGCTCTAAAAGTCAGAAAATAAGTTTAGTAAAGAATTTTCTTCCTGTCAGAGAAGAAATTTTCTAGGTCATAATGGAATATTAATTCACAGGATTGAATAAATCCTCTCAATTTATGGGCTTGAGTACTGTCAAAATAGTAAGGTGCATTCATTGATGGAGTCTTGAAAGCTGGGGCTTTGGAATTTTCCCTTGGGGAAACTGCTTTAGTGAGCTTTCCCATGAATTGAGTCATTTGCTCCATCATCTTGAGGATACCTGGTTCAGTTTGAGAGACAAGATGTTAATTAGAAAGAGCTATATTAGAGCCCTCAGGGGCTTCTGGAGCATCCTTCAATTCAGCTTCCACTTCAGTTTCCCTATAATCTTCCTCTTTATCTTCAGATTCCCCTAATCTTCCTCTGGTACCTTCAAAAATACCAGGACATCTACCCAAAATTCCAGAGAATGATTTCAATCTTCTGGATTTTACCCCTCTTCTAGAAGGTTCTTCTCCTTCAATTGGTGGCCCTCTGTCCAAATTTGAACTCAGTTGTTGAACTTAAGGTGTGCAGTCAAGAGGGAATCTGTTTGTTGGAGTGAAAACAGCTGCAATTCTTTGGCATCTTGTATTCTTGGATGGGAGGACTATGTTGAACAGTCATTATGAGAAGTATAAATGAAATAAAGCTTGATGGTACTTGGAATAAAGAAATTTAGGCTTTACCAAATCAATGAAAATGAGAAGCCTTGATGAAACTTGAGGAATAAATCAAGAGTCTTGAGGTGACATCAATTTTAAAAGAAAAGCTTGATAAGTGAAAATGACAAAGTTAAAATTGTATTAATGAATCAAACATCTTGATATAATCAAATCAAACTCAGTTAATCAATAAAATCAGCAATATATCAAATCAATTTAAAATCAAATATCAATGAATTCTTGAATAATTCAATCAATAGATTTCTTCAAAATAGAAATCAAGGTTTTAAAAGATCAATATATTCAGGAATCAGATCAATACCTTAATGAGTCAAAATCAATTCTTGAATATCAGTCAGTTATCTTGAATAACTCAAAAATAAATCAATAATAAGTCCAATCCACTGAAAAATCCTGAATCTCTGAATAAATTATCACAATGAATTCCAATAAATCAACCAATAAAATTGAAAACTTTATAAGATATGTATATCAAACAAAAGAGAAATTTTTAAAATTGATCAAGAATTGAGTATAGACTTAAGTTATAAGCAATGACTGAGATTTAGTAATAAATAGATTTTCATAAGAATATAATTAATTATTTGAAAATTTATTAAAAATAATATATCATAAAAAATCATAAATATCATAAACTCATGAAGAGATTATAATTTATGAATGAGAAAGATTCATTTATAATTAATGAAAATAGAGAAGCAATTGTGATTTAATTTAAATAATGTCACAGGGGCTCTTCTAAATGAATAATGCCTGGCACTCAGTGAACAGACTTACTTATGGAGGGCTCAGAGAGGAATAATCAAGGAATAAGAGTGATCAAAGAAAAGTATAATTCCCCATTAATAAAGAAAGTGAAACTAAGGAGCATGCAAGAAACAAAAGCAATAATAAAGAGCCAACTACAAATAATCTTGTACCACTGTTTCAACCTGTTCATAAAGAATAGAGGGATTAATTAAGATATGACCACCAAGACTCTACTGAGCAGGTGATGGAAGGCTAAGAATGACTTAAAATATTACTCATATAATACCTCTCAATGAGAAATAAAATAATACTTATTTATAAATCCAATATTTTAATTAAATGGGGGAAAACCCCTAGCTCGGTGAAGGGGGGCTGGTATATGTGAAGAATACTAGTCTGGAGTTTGAGTTCTGAGAGCCACAGGCTGTATCATGGAAGAAGCTTTTATTTGAGGTGGACACCTGTATTGGTGTATTCAATAAAGGTGTTTGTGCATGTATTGAGTACAGGCCTGTATTTTAGTCTTGAATGCATTCAGCTGTATTCAGTGAATCTTCCATGAAACCCCTTGCTAATTAGGCTTGGAAGATCTTCAATGAATAATCCTTTGTCATTCCCTTTCGTGTCTTCATGTCTGTGACAGGTAATTGGTTTTATGATATATCACAAAAAACAAATTCATATAGCTTGATAATTGAGGATTAGTTGCTTGATAGTCTCATAGATTCATATATTGCACGATTCTTTCATTAAATAGAGGTAATGACGCTTATCATTGGCTCAAAATTCATGGCATGAATTAAAGGAAGTGCAATTCAACATTCCATATAAAAATTCCGCTATCTTATTTAATACATATGTATGGTTCTTCAGCAATAAATTGAGTAAAAATCAATTCACGGAACCTGGAAAATTGAATGGACTAATAGTGGATTTTGGGAACTTTACTTGAGAGGATCTGGTTCTAAAAATTGAAATGACTTCATCAGAAGTTGAAAGAAGTATTCAAACAGAATATTGAATTAATCTTGATTTTATGAGCTGTGGAATATCCAAAACTCTCATTTTACAAAGACTCTAATTTCCTTAAATGAGATCTAAGAATTATACTCAACTAAACTAAAAAACACTACTTGATGTCAGAAATTTTCACAGCATGAAATGTACATTTATTCTGAATTACTTAAAATTAATATATTAAAAACCAATTTTTTAATTACCAAAATATGTAATAATCCAATGAGAGGAAATTAACAATTCTATTAAAAAATTAGTTTTTTGAGGAATAATTAATATTATGTAATCAAAATATATTCATCTCTTAATGTCAAAAACAGATACTATCAGTATGAAGTATAAATTATTTCTCTTAAAGAGAACAAAATTCGAATTATTTTCATTCTCTATAGTTTTATACAAAATTAAACCTTTTGAGATCTAATATTTTCCAATCAAGTCTTCATTATTTAATTGAATCAGTTATACCAATTCAATCTTCTTTTTTAGAAACCAAAATTAATTTTACAATTCAAAAAGTGATAATAATTTAGAGAATATCGAGAAAATCCCTCTTTTTGAATTTTGGGTTTTGAGTGGTTTTCATTTTATAATCCTATTGACAAACTTCAATTTGAAAATGCAACCCCATTTCTGCAAGAATTATATGAAATGAGATCATTTTCAAAATCCAGTGAGAAAACTAGCCATTGATCAGCCCAAATTCAGACTCAGACAATTCACCAAGAAAAGATACAAGAATTATGGCTCAAATTTCTTCAATTGAAGATTCTGCAAATATAAATTTAGTTAGCTTCAGGAACTATGTGCTTTGTCAAGTAAAAAGGGGAAACAAGTGTCAAATTTTTTGTTTTTCTTTTTTAATCAAAAATATGAAAGGAAAACCAAACAGGGATCTACAGCCCTTTTTTTCAGGCCAATTATTATTAAAATAATTATATATTATCAATCTCACTTATAATTAAGAATTTTATAATTATTTTTCAAAAGAACTGAATAAACTGTTTTGTTAGGAATTTTATGTTATTAGCATAAATCATGTGAGGTAATCATTGATACATCCTTCTCAAAACTTAATACAAATTCATCATATTCCTGGGATCATAGTGTCAGAAAGAACATGAAATTTAGGGACAGAATGTCAAAACTTCATACCATATTTACTGAGAACTATAAGTCAAATTTATTATATTTTCCATTCAGAAGAATCTTTTTTCCGGAACCATGCAGATGTTTTATTCAAATCATTTGGTCAAGTTCATCTATTCATAGGACTAATTTAAAATATTCTTGTTAAATTTTCTGGATACTTTTAAGATAATGCTAATAAAATTTCAATTTGAACATAAATTTGAAGGTAATAGGTTAGAATTATCTATATTTGAGTAATAGAGATCATCATATAATGTATAAAGTTGATAACAAAACGTTTTTGATTGGTTCCTTTCTCTCATTAATTATTAATCTTTATGTTGAGAGAATTGGAGAACAATTTGAACCAACTCATTTATAAACATAATTTCAACAGAGAAAATTTATTTCCTGCATTTTACCGAATTTTGTTGTAAAGTGAGATGAAACACCACCATTTCATCTTCCATTTTCTGGATATCCAATTCTAGTAAGTGTGGCTTTGCAACCTCATCATAAATTCTTCAGTTTTTGAAATGAATCAGGGAAATTTAAAAAGAATACTATTTATTATTATGCAACTACAAATTTTTCTGAAGAAAATTGTTCAAAAAAGAGTTGACTCTCTTGAAAAATCAGATTTTATATAAGATCATCATTCTGGATGTACACCAGTCAGGGTAATACTATAAGAATAAAGAAAAAACTCTTTCAAAAGGTTATAGAAGGTGTTTTATACATTTATAAAAAATGAAAAAAGCTTATATCATTCAAATAACAACAATTCCAACTGAAATATTTTATCTCTTTTTTACATTTACCAGGAAAAATATCAAGCAAAAATCTTTCATCAAAATTTTCAAATAATTTAGTTTATAATTGCAAATGTTAGATTTATGGAATTAAAGCTAAATATTGCAATATAAATCAAATCAATCTCTTGCACATGTCATAAAACATTCACATGATTCTTCAATCAGATCTGCTCATTTTCAACATTTGGGAAAACTACAAAATTTGATCAATTTATTTCCATTCTTATGGTTGAAAACTTGATTAACCTAGCTTGTAAATTTCAATTTAAAACTCATTGATAGACTCCAAAAATTTCAAAATTATCAGGAGCAAAGAATATAATATCAAAATTTCTCAATACAGACCAAATTCACTAGTTTTATGTAGGTATTAATATATGAAGCCAGACATGCTATCACAAGATATCTAATTCCCTTTTGTAATAAATATCTGTATTCTGCTCACCATAATGAATAATTAATTGAAGAAATTAAATCTTATTGTCTCATTGATATATTAGTTTGGAATTCCAATTACTAAATCCTATTTTTCTTAAAATACCTGAAGTCACTACCTTTTTTATGATGAAATTGATGAAAAAATGAAATTTGCATGATATACAAAGAATACAACATTTATTATAATAACACATGAACAGGGAAAGTCAGAAATCTGTAACTATATCTTCAATATTTCTTTCACAAAATCACAATTGGTATTTTGAAATTTAATGATTTGAGTGAAGTTAGAATTGTACTTGAATAATGAAATCATGAAAAAAAGTTTTGAATGAAGAACTGAGCATCTCTATAAATATATATGATTAGTAATTTTAATTGTAAATAATATGTTTTCTTATTCTTGAAACTAGATATGGGATATAATCAAAGGCATATTGAATAATTTTCTGTGGCATAAAACGTATCAAACCTTCTGAAAGTTTTTGCTAGAAAGAATATTGATAATTTCTAGTAAGAGAACAAAAAGAGGATTTATGAAATGAATCAGGAAGAAAGATCACATTGAATTCAAGAAATATCTTTCAAAATGTTTGCTTTAGACTTCATATGGACTAATATATATAAGAATATTATAAATTATTCAATACAAAAAATTGGGTCAAGTATCATCAACATTAATCAATAATTGCCATTTATTCAGATTGATTTATGGTATTGAGAAAAATATTTCTGTGGCCTTTTTTGTGACTTTTGTGCTAAAGGGTTTTTATTTAAGATAGAGTCAATATGCTATGGACAAATATACAAAAAAGAATCATTGGTATTCAAAAATCTTCTATTTCAGTTGAGTACATTTCTAAATAGCCAAATGTGTGTCTTAAAGTTTATGCAAGAATATTTCAAGGTTAGAAGAGAGGTTAAGACTCAGGTTGGAAGCAGTTTGGAGCTTGGTTGGATCTGCTACTTCTGCCAGTGGGTATTAGCTTTCTTAATGATGATTGCTATAATTGATGGCTTGGAGGGTCAGAACCTTTGCGAATTCGGATAAGTAGTGTATAAAAAATGTGATCATATTTACAAATAATAATAAGGGAGTAGTTTTTTGAATATTGCTAGCTACCTATTTGGTTAATAATAAGCTCAACAATAGACAGGTCTGAGAATATATTGAGTAGATTAATATTCAGGAATAAGCTTCTTAGTACAATAGAGTAAGCTATGAAAATGTTAATAATCATTAGTTACTTTTATTTTTTTAGTAAATAGAAAGTATAAGAAGGATACACATGAATAAGCTTCAAAGAATATGCCATAAGTATTAGACCAAGAGTTTATAAGTTAATTATTTATAATAAGATAAATAGAATAAGTAAAATGTACATATTGAGATAATGCCAAAAGAGAGTGTTGAATATTGGAAAGGTTATACGCTTCATATAAGGAAAATATGTAAATTGAAGAGTTGATCAATAAAAGATAATATCAACTCCTCATGATAAAGTTGCTGTTGACCATTATAATCACACAGTGATGATAGTTAATTCATTGCACATATTATTCTAAGAATTAATTTTTCCTGTTTCATATCTCTTGTTCTGTATTCTAAAATAGATGCTTCATCTTTTTTTTCAAATCATTCCTGAGTGTCAAGCTCATAGCTAGAGCTCACTCAATAGCTATCTAATAGTTTCATAATAAAAATTTTATTCTATTTTTCTTATAGCTATTGATATAAATTTGATAAGTATTTATTATCTTCTTGAAGTAAAAATATTAGATTAATTGAGCTATATGGTGATAATTATTGTTCTACCCTTGTTTAGTTTCATCTTCATATTACAAAGGCTCTTAGGTATCAGATTTAATACATGAAATATTACAATAAAAATAAAAAAACGAAGCTCTTATGTTTATTCACTTGAAATTTCCCTTGATCAAAACTTTAACCCATATCTTCTAAATTTCATTCCAGTTGAATAAAATCAAGTTTCAAAAAATAATGTAGGATTCATTCCAATCTGCCTCGTCATATTTGTATCAAATTCTTTCTATTCCATTTCTACTTGAGAGCTCCAAGTGCTTTCCTGATCTCAATTTTATTTTTGCTATAAAGCTTCAAAATAAATACTAAAATCAACTTTTCTCAGAATACAGAGCTGTAACAAATTTTGAGAATTATAATCCCCTTTTCCTGTATTCATATTTGATCCTTCATGGTTTTTATTCTCAAAAATGTTTTTTTTGGAGAGATATTATTAATTGAGATTAATTCTTAAATCATTTTCAGAATTCTATAATTCTATCTTGTGAATTTGATTCTTATTTTGTGAGAAATGGTTTTAATCCATCCTTTTCACCCCCATACTGTGTTAGCAGAGTTTGTTTTCTGAAAATTTCTTCAGGAATCAAGTTCAGTTTTGAGGATAGTAGCATATATCAATTCAGTTTTATAGAACTCCAAGTACCTTTTGATATTAAATAAAGATTAAGCCTTGAAGAGATACTCATAAAGTCCAAAACCAATGAACATGATTCTAATTTTTAAGTATTGGAGCTTATTCAAACCCCTCTTTCAATACATAAAAGCTGTATATTTGAAGCTTTCAAAAGCCAATAAGAGGGGATTTATAGTCCTCATTTATATTTGAATAGTCTTACTGCTGATTCCTTTTTGAATGAGATTTTCAAATTTAGTCCTTTTTGGAATGGAACTTGGCCCTTATAGGAAGCCTCAGAGCCTCACTTATTAATTTCAAAATTTAAATCAATTATCCTTAATTTAAAGATTTTGTATTCAAAGAATCATGCATTGATGGGTCCTGAATTTTCACTGTAAGTTTCAAATTCTCCTCATTAAAAAACTGAAAAGAAGTATGATAAACTAATCCATGCTTCCTAAAAAGGCTGTATTTATGCTCTTTTAATCAAAATTTATTCATTCTCCAGGAATTAAAATATATAAATCAATTTATTATATAATTCAAAAGGTTACAAAATGTCAACATTAGAATAGAAGTCTTATCATATAATAAAACAGAAACACATTAAAGCACTAAGCTACATTATTGATGATATTTACTTCCTTGAAATTTTAACAAAATACCTTTATCTTGAAAAGATCTCAAATTTAATAGACCATAAAAATCATCACAAGGAAAGATATGAAGAAGTTTCCCAAAGCAAATAGGAATGGTCTTATGTTAATTAGTTTTATATAAATTTTTTCTTAAGATATTCATTAATTGGAAATCAATAGGTCTTCTTCCTTTTTAAGGAGTGAATATTTGCAAGTATAAATATTTATTCAATTCAACTTTATGGTAGTGAGATTATTGAAGATTAGATATGAATAAAAAAAAATATATCTATAATCAAATTTTATGAGGCATTTATATAGTATATTTATTAGCTTTCTACCCTGACAGCTTGACCTTTTTCAGCCTGTGACTCAAAACAGAGCACTAGCATGAAATCCAACATACCATAAATAATGGTATGACAAGTATTGAACAAACATAGTCAATACAGGTAATAAATAAGAGGAAAAAAATCCTCTTAAATTAAACACCAACCTTATCCAAACAGAATAAGGAAACCTGGAGGAGAATAAACAAGTCAAAACCCTTATTTTCACCTCTCATCTAACTTATTCATATTTAAGTTATTCTATACCAAAATGGTATTTTTCTTCAAGCTCACATAGAGAGCCACACAATGGTATCATCCATGTTGCTGTAACACCACTACAACTGGAGATACCATATGACCTTTATTTTAAACCCAAGACCCCCCTGAAAGTCAAAGAGGGCTTGTACAAAACTGTACAAAAGTATAACCAAATTAACGATCTAAACAAGAGCTTTAATTT
Organism: Austropuccinia psidii; assembly: GCA_023105745.1. NCBI lineage: Eukaryota > Fungi > Basidiomycota > Pucciniomycetes > Pucciniales > Sphaerophragmiaceae > Austropuccinia > Austropuccinia psidii. Next base: position 25,029,495 of record JALGQZ010000013.1, read on the forward strand.
GAGACACCTTAGACCTCTGTATCTCTTAAATTGACTGAGGGATCTTGGTTCAAAGGTTTAACAACCAAAATACAGATATTCTGAAAACAACAATGTAAACAAACCCCTGTATCTTTGGCATACACTCATACAACTGTACAGTGTAATATACCAAACTGTAGAGCTAATCAAGCCCTACAAGACTGTATCATCAGGATACAGATATCTTCCAAATTGAAGAAGATATCTGGTATGGAAGTTTTTGAAGCCTCATACTAATGTACAAAAATACATCCAAAAACTTAAAACCCTTATAGCTTTTGCTATTTTAAAGAAGGATAAACATGAAGCATACCAAATTTAAGAGCTCATTAAGCCCTTCAATTCTGTGCTCTTGGTTTCTTGATATCTTGAGAACTGACTGAGATATCTTGATTGGAAGGTTTTTCTAGCAATACATGACTGTTTCAAACTTGTATCAAACAGTACTGCTCTCATACTTAAAATAATATACTTATTAAGATATAACCTCTCTAAAATCATCATTATTAATCATACAGACACCAGAACAACGTCATCCAAGTACTGACGTGGCAGGTGAAAAGTTTTTTCACCCTGTATTGATCCAGAATGGTCATTTGTGGTTCCAAAACCACAATTCTGCCTCTATTGACGTCAGAATGGATGACCCAGAACCACAGATTGATCATTGGAGTGAAAATTTTCACTCCTCTGACGTGTGAAGAGTTAATAACTCTTGACAGTCCTGAAAGATATAAAAAGAAGGGTTTTTTCCTTGAAAACCCATCATCTTATCTTATTATCCATATTCTTACGTGACAAAACTGTTATCAATCAGTAGTGTCCTTAGAATTATCATTAAAGATATAATTAGAATATAATTATTGTAGTACTTCTTTACAGTCAAAGATATTAGAGTATTGCAACCCAGGTCCCCAACAGACTCATCACCACTGTTACCACGTAGCAGTAGGACCTGACGATTTAAATTTATTTGTTTTTTGACGTGTCACAGTCATAATACTAGCTTGTAACTACATTTTATAGCTACTATATAGAGGCACCCTGACAACCTTTCTGTAAATTATAATTACAATAAAATAATAAAGAAGCTAAAATATTCATTAAATATATATTTCTTGAAATGATTTTCATATTCATTTAATATGGTGCTAAATTTTCATAAATAGGGCCTACTGGGTTTGTAGAATTTCAATATGCTTGAAGGAAGCAAAAAGTATTATCAATATTACACTCTCATCCTTTCAAACTCAGTAAATCTCTCAATTTTAGAATAATTTTTCTTCAATTATCTTGAAAAAATAAATTTTAGAGGCAAATTTAAGACTCAATCTGTTTCAGAAAGTTGGAAATAGTTTATACCTGCTAACCTTTCCTTTAGGGAAAGAATTCTTTTATATGGATGCATTAGATTTTCAATAATTTAAAAGAATACTCTTACTAATCTCTAGAACATTTGTTTCTATGAAAAATACTCTTCTAGATGTATTTTTGAACAATTTTCAAGCTATAAACCTCTACTTATCTATCTGTACTACTTCCAAGTGTGACTTTTCAACAAATATTTCAATTTAGATGGACAACTCAGGTTTTTTTGGTTTGATAAAATAATCACAGATAGTTTTAAGATCTTTTACCAGTTTCTTCATTACCTTAAGATAATATCATTATATTTATTTTTTATTTTGATAATATCTGTCACTAATACTATTTGAAATAACTGGATTCAAAAAAGAACACTTCTCCCCCCCTACTATCAATACCATGCCTAAATCTTTTGATCATATTTTCTCCAAGGATTTGATTCATTTTTTCAATAAAAGAAAGATATTTTTGAAACTCCTTGACCTCAAACAAATAATTCAAATTTACTCATGTTCTCTTACTGAAATGTTGGTGCACTCAAAAACACCTGAAAGTTATTCCAAAATTTGGTTACTAAATTGATTATGGTATTTTTAATGGGCTGTATATCATAGAAAGTATAATAAAGTATTTTTATAAAAATTAAACTCAATATTTTGAAAAAATTGGTTATTGCTTTATTTTTATTTATCAGATTCCTTAATTAAAATTCACAAATAAAGTGGTAAGTATCCTTTTTCTTAATTAGAATCTGATTATTTTCTATATTAATTGATCTTTCAGCTGTAATAAAGTAAATTTGAATATTTAACCCAAGTATAAAGAGCTTCTCCAATATATTGTCACAAAATTCCTTTTTATTCTCCCCTCCCCTTCAAATAATCTCGCATATATTATGGATGTAAGATTTGACTATGGAAAAATAAGTAAGATCTACTAATATTTTACTCATTTTACCCTAAATGTCTTAATAATAATGAATAATAAGAGTTTAAATAATCACAGTAATAAAATACTATTTTAATTGTGGTGGAAACTCCATTCTAGTATTAATTTATATTACAAAAATAATGTCATTAAATCAATATATTGATAATTTTATGCTTGATATATCTTGGAAAATTGTTATTGTTACCAAAAAATAATAGTTTCATAACAAGGATTTTTTCTTGACAAAATGGAAATTTATAACTATAATATTACTAATATTTAAGCTATAAGTTAATATAAGTACTATTTACATTGAAAAGGGAAGGTTTTATAAAGAAATTAAGAGAAAAATACTATTATAACATAAAAATAACCTACTTTTCACACTTAATATAATACTTTTAAATTATTTCACACCTAAAGAAGCAATTAAAACCCATTTAAAACGCAATTAAAATGAAAACAAAGATATATACAACTTTTACTATTTTTATTTTTATTTAGAGAATTCAAGAGAATTTAGAAAATATTAATATAATAACCAAATATTTAGTGATTATTACATCAGTATTAAGCCTTTCTCTCTCATTATTGTGCAATATTTCAGAGTTATCACTATATCTTCAATTTTTTGACATAATAAGCTTGGAAAATCATTCAATTTTGTTTATTAAGGTAGTTTTCATAATTAAATACCAAGATCCATTAGTTGTATCTCTTATTCAACTATTAAGCTTAAATTAACATTACAGTTAAAGATCAAAAATGATCCATTTTATTCTTTAACTTTAATCATTAATACCTTTTATTTTTTTCCTGAAAATGAAATTCAGGGGATTAATTCTAATATTTTGAAATCTCCTTATTAAGGTTCCAAGCGTATTTTCCTACATAATAAAAAGTCCATTTTTGATTATTTTTCTTGTGAGTCATCTTTTCTGTTGAAATTTACTATTTCAAAATTTGAAACATGATTTCATTGGGTTATACCTTGAATATCATGAGAAATGTTATCTCATGAATCATTTATTGGCTATTAGAATCTGAATATTCACTTTTTTTAAGTTTGGGAAGCTGATATTACTATTTTTGATCAATTTGTCTTTATGATCCAATATTTTATTAATAAATTGTGAAATAACTCTTATAGCTCTATTTCTAAAGTTATTTTGTGGTGAGTTTAATCTTGGATATTTTCTTCATCATTTATATTTCAAATGTTATTAGCTAAAAACCATAAATATATGCACTGATCATAAAAGTGCATATATCCAGGTATCTCAGTAAGTATTGTGTATATATATATAGCATCAAGGGATCAAATATATGTATTTTTGATTGGGGATCTCATTGGTGTAATTTATTTCACATTTTTATCCATTGGTCCCTGAGATAATAAATTTTTTATACCTTTTCATGGCATTTCTACTTATTTTATTGGAATTTTGGTAATTGATTTTTAATGAAGATTATTAAAATAGGCTTTATGCTTTATTTATGACCTTTTTTGGATATTTTTCATATCATATAGGCTCACAATTGATATTTAATCAACACAGGACTTGATAAAACATAATGAAGAGTGAAATTGAATCAAAAAATGTCAGTTAGGATAATTCAAATAGCCTTCACATCAATAATTGATCAAAATTAAGCTTTTGATTTGCTAATATTTCCTCCTCCACAAGATTAATTTTATGTTAGCCTTGAGGTATGTTTTATGTACTCAAATAATCCATAATTAACTCCAAATACTTGCTTTAATATTCAAAACCCATAATTCATTTGCATATTCAAAATTTATCATTTTGTACAAAGTAAAGTATGTATAAGATCTTTTTCAGTAAGTCCATGGATTCAATACTATATTTGGATTCCACAGCAATATTTACCTAGGGTAAGTACATGAGATGAATCAGAATTAATTACCTCTATTAGGTGTAAATACATAAAATACTTCAACTCCTCACCATTAATACCACATAGAGGATTTGTGAAAATTTTGATTTCTTTTCATTTTTATGCAAAGATAATGGAATTATAACAACTCTCATATCAAATATACACTAAAATAGTGTTTTATATTTTTTTGAGACTTAAAAATACTTTAATTTCAAAGAAAGTATTTTGAAACCCATAGTGGATATCAATATTCAAGACTGATGTACTATTTTGATGTAAAAAAAAGGCAAGGGGAACAAAAGACATCAAAGAGATCCAGGGTACCCATCTTCTGTGTCCTCTGAGCCATATCAAGCTTGGTATCTTGGATAAATGGCTTACTATTTCCTAAATAAGTCTTTTTAAATATTTCTGTAACCTTATTTCTGATTCTAAGTCTCATTGAATCATGAGGGAATAACCAATAATCTGCTGCTATTTTGATGTGACAAGGAGTTGATAAGAACCTCTGACTCCTTTAAGAATTTCTATTCTTAATTATTTGAGATTTAAAATCCAAAAATACTTACTTAGAGCCACTTTTGGACTATTATCCATGGAATTATCTCATGGAAACATGTTTTCACTATGCTATTTGCCTGAACCACATAAAAAATTAGAGAAAATTTCAAAAATTCATCAAAAATACATATATTGAAAAATCTCTCTGAAGCTTTCAGTACTAATGGAGAGTGGAGGGATACACATTAAATCTAAAATTAAGAATAACTTAATAATCTCAATTTAAAGTCTTACCTACAGGGCATTTTTCATGAGTCCAATGGAAACACTAGATATTAAAATCCACATAGAATCAAATAATTAAGTAATGGTGATAATCTTAGATGAAAAAAAGTGATGTAAACATGAATTTAAATAAGGAAGATGGTTTCTCATCTTTTGTATTTTGATTTGACTTCTTTGAATTCCTCTGTGACTTTTTATAGATCTGAAAGAAGCCCACAATTTCTGTTTTTTGCCAATAATTATTTCATCATCACTTCAATATTGTGAATTTCTACTGGTATACCATTCCAAGTTATTGTGAAAGTATTCCTAATAATTTTAATAATCTTATTATTAAAAGTATTTGTAATCAAAAATATTTCTTTCAATTTTGATAATATTTTAATACTCAAATTTTACATTACTTCAATTTCTTAATCATTGTTGTAAATCCATTATTTTCCTTTTAAGCTTACTCAAAAAAATTCAGCTTTCTAATTCTAAATTTTTTAAAGGTTTTGACTATACATTTGCTTATTTTCATTTATTTTTAGAATTTTTTTTCTTCATTTTGAGTTTATATATATTTTCTATGATCAATATCAAAAATAAGTAATTTTAAAAATTCTTTTCATACTTAATTTCTATTTATAATATTCTTTTTATAATAATCCTTCACAATTATTTTCATTCTATATATCTCTCTTATGAAATGGAGGCCTTTTTTCATTATTATTCAATTTGGTAGAGAAATATTAGCCTTTCCATGATATTTTTGGTAAGATATTTTGTAAATGGGATAATTACTTTATATAACCATTAAGTATTTTTAATTTCTTATTTGAAATAATGCATTATATCCTATAGTCAAGAATTTTATATTTTAAACTTCCAATTAATCAAAATATCAAATCTTATGATTATAACAAAATTTTATTTTATTAAACTGATTTTTTTATGACATTAATAGAACAATAGTTAAATTTAACTATTTCTTTCATATAAAAACCTTAAATTTTACATACTTCATATTTTTTATGATAATTTAAAAAAAAATCTTTTTTTGACAACTTTTTTATTAATTGTAAACTCAGTAAATAAAAATATTTCTTGAAAGAGTTAGAAGATAAAAAAAATTCATTCATTCAATTTGACGAAATTTAGATCAAATTATAAGAGATAATGAAATTCATAACATAAATGTTCCAATTTATGCTTTTTTTTATTTTAACTTAATTTTTTTAAAAAAAAGATAGTTTTATTTTATATTATCAAGTATCAAAATATTTGAAATTTGAATTTCAATTAATTAATTAATTAATTATAAAATAGATTATATCATAATGAGTTTCATTTTTTTTGAAATAAAAAAATAGATTGGATTACAAAATTTTAGGCTGGTAAATTATAATCAGAACTATAATAATTATAAGAATATGAAGCTCAAATTGCCATCTTCTTATAATTACATCCTTAAGTTATCCTAGTAGAATCATGAAGAAAAAAAATCATTTGTTTCTTAATTTGAATATCTTGATACATGGCTTAAGAATTTAATTTGAATAACTGATCAATATTAACTTTAAATAATTCAATCAAATCTTCTTTCTTATGAATTTCCTATAAATTATTATTATTATTAGTTTTATCATTGATAAACAGAATATTTATTCACTCATGAACTCTTCATTTTATCAATTTTTTTCTTTTTGGGAAAAAAAATAGCCTATTTATGATCAATTTGTTTAATATTTTATTAAGAAAAAATGAATAATTTTAATTCTATTTATTTAATTTAGAGCTTTCAAAATTTATATTTTTTTATAAAGAAAAAAATTAAACAGTTAAATCCATATTTTTTTTGAATATTGGAAAAAAAAATCAATTTTCAATTGGTTCTTAGAGATAATTTATTAGATTATCAATTCAAGTCAATTTATAGTTTAATAACTAGAATTATTTTTATTTAACTATTAAAAAAATATTAAGATTTATAGTTTTACATTTATTTAGAATAGGAATTCAAAATTATGGAAGAACATTAATTGATTTAATAATATTGTAAATTAATTTAAGAAAAACAAACACTATTATAATGAGTAAAATTATAAAAGAGCTTATAAAAATATGCATATATATATATATATATATTCATTTATTTATTTATTAATTTTGAAAGATGAAAAGCAATCTTATATTATTAGACTAATTTTATCATATTTATGAGTATATCAATTTTTATCTATTATATATACTAGAGCTAGAGAAGATGGCGTGGATTATTTATTTCAAAACAAACTCACATTAAAAGCTACTTTACAGTCCTCTTTATAGCTATATGAATCTTTCTTAATTTTCCAATACTAAAATATTAAAATTAGTTAGATAAAAAGTATTTTATTTCACCAAAACGAATTAAATCTTGAATTTGAAGTTCTTCTTTATTAATTGAAACTAATATTTAAAAAGATATTCAAAAAAATATACTTTTGTATTAATTGTTTTAAATTTAAAATTCCAAAATAAGGGTAATGCCTTTTTTTCGATTTAATCAATAAATAATAAAATTCTTTTTCATCCATTGTTCTTTTTTTAACCAATTCAAAAATATCCTCTTGATAAAACTTTTTATTCCTTTCTTCAATTTAAATACTTGAAAATTCTTCATCCTTTAAATTGGAATGTAAGTTTTTTTATATACTTTTTTCTTTGTAATCCTTTCATTTAGTATTCTTTATTCACTTAAAAATGAACATCAATCAATTGATTTTCTTTAATTTTAAACCTCAATATATATTTTATCAATTACTATTTCAATATCAAGCTGACTTTTTTTTTATCAAAAAAAAAAAAACATAATCAATCAATTAAAAGTTAAGAGCTAGATTTATAATTAAATAAATTAGGTAATTGTGATTTCAAAATCCATTAATTAAGAAGAATCTGAACACAAACAAAGATTTTTTAATTTTCTTGCATAAAAAGCACTTTATTTTATTACTTTTAGATAGAATTGAAACAAAAAAACTCTGTTACATTTAAATTGATTGTTTAAATTAAAAAGGAAAAAGAAATCTTTTCTAATTTAGAACAAAAAAAAATTATTATAATGATTTTTGTAATTAAAATCTTAAATACACAAAAAAAAAAAAATATGTTTTAACTATTCCCTTTCTAATGATTAATATAAAAATATTTTTTTTTTGATTTTACAAATTTAAATTAAACTTGATTGATACAAAAAATAACTTGATTAAAAAAAAATAAAAAACTTGAAATTTTTCATTTTTTTTATTTTGTTTCTACTATTTAATATTGAAAGGAAAAGAATTAGTATTATTATTTTTTTATTTAAATCACTTACACCGTAAAAATAAAAAGCTTTTTTTTTAAGTATTTTCATTTTTATTTTTCTAAATTTTCATTTATAAGGAAATTTTAAACAAAAAAGGCAATTCAAAAAAATATTTTTATTGATTTATTTATTTATTTAAAAAATTTAATTAATATCAAATAAAATTTAATTTCAAAATAATTAATTATGTTTATTTTTTTTTATTCTTTTTTATATCTTTATATTTATTTTTCAAAAACAAAAGAAAATATTATCAAAAAATTTTATTAAAAATTTAATAAAATAGAATTATTATTTTTTTTTAATTATAAATAAAAAAATATCAATTTTTTGATTTTTTTCTTGAATTAAATTTTAATATTAAATGAATATAAATTTGAATTATTAATCCTTTTTTATTAATTTTATTTAAACTCAAAAAATAAAAATAAGAGGAAACAAAAAAAATTATCATTTCAATATAAAAAAAGAAAAATTCAATTTTAAATTAAAAAGAAAAAAAACAACAGGTAGCTTTATTCTTAAATGGAAAACTAAAAGAGAAACTGATTTAATTCAAACCAAAAAAAAAAGAACCTTTTTCTTTTTTGAAAAAAAATTATTTAATTAAAAAAATTCCAAATTTTTAGAATTTCTATTAAAATAATATTTTATATTATTCTGATTTATTTATTTTCCTTTTTTAATAAAAAATAAATAAATAAATAAATAAATAAATAAATAAATAAATAAATAAATAAATAAATAAATAAATAAATAAATAAACAAATAAGTAAATAAATAATTAAATAATTAAATAAATAAGTAAAGGGGTTAAATTGAATTTTTATCTCATACCTTTTTTTTAAAAAAAAAAATCATCAATTAATTATTATCTTCCAAGAAAAAAAATTTTTTTATTTCCAAAAACAAAACAAAAAAAGTTAATATTCTATTATTTTTTATTTTTTATCTTTTATTTATAATTATAATTATTATTATTATTATAATTATTATTATTATAATTATTATTATTATTATTATTATTATATTTATTTTTATTTAATTATTTATTAATTAGCTTTAATTTTTTTTAATTTATTAAGATAAAAAAAAATTAATTAATTAATTTTATTCTTAAAATCCAAAAAAAAAAAATTGAATTTCATTTTATTTTTAATATATTAATTCAATTCTAATCATTTTATATATATATATATATTTATATATATATATTTAAAATTATTATAGATATAGTTAAAAAAATAAAAAAAGAATCTTTTATTTTATTTTAAGTTTTTTAAAATTAAAAGAAAATATTTTTATAAATTTAATTATTAATTTTATAATTTTCTATTTAAAATTTTTAAAAATTAAATATTCAGACCCTTTTTTTTTCAGAAAAAAAAAAAAAAAAAAAAAAAAAAAAAGAGTTCACATTGACTTTTTTTTTTCAAAATTTCACTTTCTTTTTCTTAAAATAATTAAGAAAATTTTCAATTCATTGTTTTTAATTTTTAAAAATTGAGTATTATATCAAATTGATTATATTTCAAAAAAGAGGGGAAAAAAATCACAACTAAGTGGAAAATTTCCAGAAATAAACCATATTACAAAAACAGTATGAGGTAGTTTTTCTGTCATCTTGTGGGAATTCCATTGTAATTAATAACTTTCTGCATTTGAGTATGCATACCAAGCAGAAGCTTTTCAAAAAATGCTGGAAGAGCTCTTTCCATTCCATCTAAATGGAAGCTTTTAACAAATCCATTGTGTGGGGATTATTATTATTGTTAACTTTTGTCTTGATTTTTTTACACTTATTCTTGATTGGGGGAGTGGTCTGGCAAGGGAATTTTATCAATCTTATTGGTCACACACCATTAATTTGACATCCAGGCTTTGTTAATCAGAGCTCCATGTTCCATCCTTGCTATGCATTCTTGGTTATAAATATATGGGAATCCACCATGAAACCGTAAAAATGTTGGAGTTGTGGTTTCCAAGATTTGTGAATAAAGATTTCAGAAGTTTTGTTTCCATCTAAAAATACTAGAAGACATTTTGTCCTGCTTATGAATGCACCCCAGACCATAATTGATTGTTGGACTTAAAAATGATTAACTTGAAGATCTTCAAACATATGATTTTCTAGATTTGTGCATCAAACCTGTACTCAATCACATTTTTTCTCCAATTAAAAGGATGATTCATCAGTCAACATTATTCAGGCTCACTTATGTATCATCAAATGGCCAATCTGGTGGGTGAATTTCAATTTCCTTCCAAAATCCAAGGCTCACTGGTATGGTTTTTTTGGGTAAATAGATGATGATTTATCAAGATCATAAATTTCATTGCTGATGGTGCAATGAATCACATCCTTTTGGAATTTCCTGTGAGATTTTTTTTTTAGGATTGCTTAACTCTTTTTGATTATGATCCTTTCCAATTTTGACAGTATTCATTAAGGCTTCTTCCCATGGGAATTCACTGGCCCTCAGGCCATCCCACTCCCTGCCCCGGCCAGAAATTTAGTTTTTTTTTCCTTTTTTTTTAACACCAAGTCCATCCCAGAAGTGAGAATAGGGTAAAACCTGTAAAAAAAATAATAAAAAAACTGGAAAAATTTACTTATTGCCTTAGGTGACAAATGTACAGTACAGGACACACACCTCACAGCATAGCTGTACTGTTTAGCTACAACAACAAAAATAAAGAGCTAAAAGTGCAAGCCTTCTATGATGCTTTTCAACATACAGGGTCTTCATTGACTCTTGAAGCTTATATCAAGCCCTTCCTGGTCTGGGATTAGGGGTTTTTTTAACAGAAGGCCTCCTGGTCACCTGGACTCAAAAGCCTCTCCAATTGGGATTCCTCAAAATTTTGGGTTTGAGTTTGACCCTTAGTCTTCATTATTGATAAGTTTTGGTTTTTTCACACAGATTAAACAATTTCAAAATTTTCTGATTTTATTTTATACAGTTGATTTTGGATTCTCAACTCATAGATAAATTTGTCAGATAGATAGGTTGGTATTCCATATACCAACAATATGGCTCCACTTCTCTAACCCAAAGTATTTGGGCATGACAATTGAATGAAGGAAATTCCTTAAAAATTGAAAAAAAAAATTAAAATGACAACCAAATCAGTTTCTAAAATTAAAGTAATGAATATTTTAGGTTTAAAGACATAACAAAAACCAATAAAACCTAACCCTTCAAAAATAAATTAAAACCAAAAAAAGTTTATAATAAACTTATCAGTTAAAGTTTTGATTAAGAAAGAAAAAGAAAAAAAGTTTAATTTAATCTAAATTATATTAATTAATTATGATTGAAATAAAAAAAAAAATATTTTTGAAAAAAAAATTAATTTTTTTTTTTTTTTTTTTTTGGAAAATGTAAGAAAATAAAAAATAAAATAAAAAATTGAGAAAGATAAATTGACATATAAGATTTTATAAAAAAAAAAAAAAAAAAAAAAAAAAATTCTTAAAAACAAAACAAAATGGATTGAGTTCAGCCTTAATTCTTTATATTTATACAGAAAGTTTCCAAATACATGTTTCAGTGAGCTTTACAGTAAAGTGAACCAAAGTATATATTTGGAAACTTTTGTTTTTTTCAAAAAAAAAAAAAAAAAAAAATACAGGATTGAATTGACCCCTGTATTTTTCTTTATTTTTAAGAAAAAGGATCAAAATTTTATTGAAAAAATTATTTATAAAAATAAAATTTGAATTGTTTTTGATATAATAGATCCTTATTAATTAAACTTTTTCGTAAAAAATAGACTATCAATATTATTTTTGCTATAAATAATAATATATATATATATATATATTTTAACTAGGAAAAGAAGAAAAAAAGAAAAAAAATAAGAATTTTCCATTAATTTTTGGCTTAAAAGCAAAGGATAAAGAACCTACCATCCGGTAGGACCTCCATTATGATAAATTAAAAATTGAACACATTCATGAATTTTGAAGAGGAGGTCCATAAGGAATTGTGCAGGAAGGTCATTCCATGCACCAAAAATGGCCACTTGCAATTCTTCAATTGTGCAGGGGTTGTAGTGCTTGATGATTGATTATTTCATCTTGGGCCAAAAGTTTTCAATGGAGTTGATCTCTGGAGAGTTTTCTAGCTAAGGGAGATTTGCAATTGCATTGGCCTTGTGCCACTTTTTTGACAGCCAAGCGGTATGAATGAGGCCCTGTCTTCCATCATGGCAATATGTTTATGACCTTGAATATATTTGAAATTGGACATATGATTGAAGAATGGGAGGAGAGTGGGTTTGTAGACTTGCTTGATGAATGCCACTGCATTGAGCAGCCCATTCAGGAACACAAGTCATCCCTTGGTGGCCCCATTGATTTGGACTCCATAGATTAAATTTCTGCATTAATACCAAGCAATGAACAAAATCAAGTTTCTTTAGGTAGGGGACCTTGGTGCCACACACAATCATTTGCCAATATTCTGGATTTCTTTGCTGAAATTATGACTCAATATTGCCTTTGGAATTGTATCCACCAATTTGGCAAGTGTGGCTCATTTGTGGTCTACTAGATATACATCAAGGTCTGCATGATTATTTTCATCCAAAATCATCTTCCAACCAGGCTTGTCAAGGTTCTTGCAGTGACCTCATTGCTTGTATCAATTGATTATACCCAAAACGGTGGACTTTTCCACATTGGTTGCATTGGAGATACCTCTAATAGATACTCTTGCTTCGCTCATACCAATCATCTGTTCTCTCATTTCAACATCAACATAAGGGGTCATTAATTCATTTTACAGCAATACAATGAATCAAACAAAAAAATTAGCAATATGGAAAACTTACAAATAGAAATTGCTTACAATTATTATTAAAAGTGATCGCCTGGGAAAAAGAAAATAAAATAACAAATGAAGAGGGACCAAATATAAAAGGAAAATGAGGGAAAAAAATAAAAATCAACATAAAGAAAAGTAGGACGAGTGAAAAATGAGGAGTTCAAAAAAATTTGAGCAAAAGCAATTGAAAAGCATCATGCGCATTGTATCCGTGCAGGTTATGATCCAAATATATGCTTCAGGCCACTAAATGTACAGTACTGTACATACTATAATCTTAATAATAACTAATTGATAAAATTTATATTAAGAATTTATAGAATTTCAAAATGATTTAACAAGTCTTAATTATTTATTATTTAATTCATAAGCCATAGGGAATAGTTTACTAGACTTATCTCTTGAAATGATAGTAATAAGACTGTATCTTTATATCATAATCATTTTAATACTAAATTAACTTCATAAATCAGGTTAAAAAATTTAAATATTTCATATAAAAAATAACTTGTATTATATGCCATTATTTTGAGAATTCCAAGTGTTATTTGTGATCCTAGTTATACCTTTAAATAGAATAAATTGGATTTAGAATTTCAATAACAATAATAATGATATTTCTTTTTAGGTCTACTGTGCTTTACTGTTTGTACAGTGCCCTCCAACAAACCTTTGGAAACTTTTTTTTTCATGTTTTTTTCTCACAATTGTCTCTCATGTGTTTCACAAGGCTATATGGGAGAGTCAAGAATTTTTTTCTTTATATGATTACACATGTGTTGTTTTTAAATCAAACTAATAATAAAAAATCGTGTATAAATAGTAATAAAATGAAATTTAGTAATATTAAAATAAAGCTCCTACCATTGGGTAGGAGCTCCATTTTTATCCACAACCATTCACATTCTTGCAGGCATGGATACAAGTAATTCCTCTAAGTGATCAAAAGGCATTGTATCCCAAACAATGTGAATGGCTTTGCTCAACTCATCCATTGTTTTTGGGTTGAAAAGGTTGGTAACAATGAATTTCATTTTAAACCAAAGGTTTTCAATTGCGTTGAGGTCAATTGATTTGGGAGGCCAAGTGAATTTTTGAATATGATGATCTTGATGCCGTTTTTGGCTGGGAGCTCTTCACAATTGGCTGCTACACCAACATTGACCAATTCGTCCATAAATGGCAATAGGCCAGGTTCGTAAGCATTATTGATAAAGTCTAATTCCCTACGTTTCCCTGGGGGCATTATAATAAGCTTGGATTGAATTGGTCCACAGATGGCCCCCCAAATCATCATTGATTGACCGCCATTGAATCAAAGTTGTATTTTTGTTCAGGTGTTTGCCAAACTCACTTTTGGGTTATGGGCTCTCCTAGTTCAAACAAAGATTTGTCCATCCAAACAACTCGGGACCAATTGTTAATGGTCCAATGGAGGTGAGCATGGGCAAATTCTATCTGTTGTTCTATGTGTCAAGGACTGAGATAGGGTTTCTTGACGGCAATACAAGACCTTTTACCAAGGTGATGTATTGCCTTGCAAATAGTATTGAGAGAAACATCAGCTGTGATGAGGTTTTTGATTGAGACAAGTGTCTCTCAACAATGTTGCTGAAGGACTCAGCCAAGTTCTTGTAAGTCATGATCATTTAATTTTGGAGGTTGGCCAGGTATTGGGAGGTTTTCTAAATGACCTTTCTCTTGAAATTGTCGGATGGTATCATGGACAGTTGTTGGAGGAACACCTAGAAAGTTGGCAATCATTCAGATTGATGCCCCTGCATCATGCATCCCAATGATTTGCCCTTGGTCTATAGGATTGCAATATGGTGGCATAGTAATAAATTGGGTATTTAGTATGTCGTCCAAGATTTCAAATGAGAGTATTAAAAAAAACTCACCATTCATTTTTGTGACTGGTATCAATAGGCATAAAACAAGGCAACAGCCAGACAAAGACAAGAAACTGAAGCAATCCACAAAGATGATTGATGCAAAAAACCAATGAATCTCATTGTTTAGAAAAAAGATAACCAATTGTTGATGCTGATTGGTTAGAAAAAACAAGATCATGACAAAAAATAAAACAAGAGAAGAAAGGAGGTGAGATGAGTGCAAGATGATGGTGGAAGTTGGGAGAAAGAGTCCCCAAGCTCAGAAAAAAAACTGAAAAAATTGTGAGAAAAAAAAACCAAAAAAGAAAAAATTCAAAAAAAAAGAGTGTTCAAGGGTTTGTTGGAGGGCACTGTACAGTACATTATTACAGTACAGTGGCCCAAAGCATATATTTGGAAACTACCTGCACAGATAGCATGCACAATCATTTTCAATTGTGTTAGCTTGCAATTTGTTAGACTCCTCATTTCTCACTTGTCCCCTTTTCTTTATTTTTATTCTTATTTTTTGATCTCCTCCTTTTTCCTCAACCTTGATTTGTCCTCTTGGACTTTATTTTTTCTTTGATATTTTATATTTCTCAATGCTAACTGGTGCTCTAAAAATTGCAAATTATAATTGTAAGCACATGGGATTTTTCGGTTGCACAGATTGCCGATTCCTTTTTATTTTATTCTTTCACATAGATTAATGGCTCCTTATGTTGATGTCAAGCTGAGGGTGCAGATTGTTGGTATGAGGCAAGCTGGAGTATCCATTAGAGGGATCTCCAATGCCACGCATGTGGCCAAGTCAACAGTTTGGGGTATCATCAATTGATAGGATCAATGAGGCCACTGCAAGAACAACAACAAGCCTGGTTGGAAACCAAAAATGGATGACAATAACTGTGCTGACCTTGATGCATATTTGGTGGACCATCAACAAGCCACACTTGCGGAATTGGTGGATACAATTCCAAAGGTGATTTAAGGTTGTACCACCAGAAAAGAAATCCACAACCTTGGCAAACAATTGTGTGTGGCACCCAAAAAACCCTACCTATGTCCAGTCTATTTTTCTTGTTGCTTGGCATTTTCTCAGCAGCTTCATCTGTGGAATCCCCATCAATGGGGGCACATCATTTGGACCAATGAGAGCTCCTTTGAACTAGGGAAGAAAAGCGACCAGGTACGAGTATGGCGAACTCCAAACAAAAAGTATGATCTTGCTAATCTGCAAGTCAACCATTGATCTGGCCACCGTTCAATCATGATTTGGGCCTGTATTTTTGGGTCCACCAAGGGACCGTTTGTGTTCCTGAATGGACCACTGAATGCAGCAGCATTCATTGAGCAAGTATACAACACTTCTCTCCTCCCGTTCTTCAACCAGATGGCCAATGCCCCGTATATTCAAGGCCATCAAAATATTGCAATGATGGAAGACAGGGCCCCCATTCATATGGCTTGGTTGTCAAATGAGTGGCACCAGGCAAATGCAATTGCAAAGCTACCTTGGCCAGCACACTCTCCGGACCTCAACCCCATTGAAAATGTTTGGCGCAAGATGAAATCACATGTTATCAAGCACTACAACCCCCACACAATTGCCAGATTGCAAGCAGCTATTTTTGGGGCATGGAATGACCTTCCTGCACAATTCCTTGTGGACATCCTCTTCAAAATGCATGATTGCATGCAATTTGTAATTGATCACAATGGAGGTCTTACCAGATGGTAGGCTCTTTATCCGCTTCTTGTCAGCCAAATATACATGGCACTTTCTTATTTTTTTGGGTAAATATTCTTTGCGTTTCATATTCTTTTCCTAGTTACACATATATTGATTATCCATAGCAGAACTACTATCAATAGCCGCATTTGTACAAGCAGTGTAATTTATAAACATGCATCATAATATGTGAAACAAAATATTGAGAAAACAAGCCACATTTGCTTTTTGTAAATAAGTCTGCCAAGAGCGCATCAATCCTTTTGTCCAAAAAATACAGGGGTCCGTGCAACCCTGTATTTTTTTTTTGGAAAAAAAGTGTCCCAATATATGCTTTGGGCCACTGTACATACTATAATTTGAATAATAACTAATTGATAAAAGTTATTTTAAGAATTTATAGAATTTTAAAATAATTTAACAAGTTTTAATTATTTATTATTTAATTCATAAACCATAGGGAATAGTTTATCAGACTTATCTCTTGAAATAATAGTAAGAAGACTGTATCTTTATATGATAATAATTTTAATACTAAATTAATTTCATAGATCAAGTTCAAATTTTTAAATATTTCATATAAAAAATAACTTGTATTATATGCCATTATTTTGAGAATTTCAAGTGTTATTTGTGATCCTAGTTATACCTTGAAAAAGAATAAATTGGATTTAGAATTTCAATAACAATAATAATGATAATTCTTTTTAGTTTCTTTTTAGGTCTACTGTGCTTTACTGTTTGTACAGTACAGTACAGTACATTATTACAGTACAACTCTAGTTTAATAAAGAATTGAATAAATTTATTAATTACCTCAAGAGTAATAATTCTTCAAAATTCTATAAAATTCTAAACAATTTAATTTAAATCTTGATGCTTGATTATTCCTCCGGATCTAAGGCTAATTAATAAAATTGTAATTTAAGACTGTTGATATTTTTTTTATAAAAAAACTAGATAATTCAACCAATTTGATAAGGCAAATCAATGGATTCAATAAATTTCTTTTTGCACCTATGAACTTTTATTTGACAATAAAATTAAAAAAGGTGGTCATACGATTATTTTGACATAAAGTAATTATAAATTGATGTCAATTTAAAGACGTACTGTACAACTGTACAGTACGCTTTGAGCTTTTTTTGTTGTTATCACTGATTGGTCGTCTATGTTTTTGTGTACAGTGCAGTACTTTTAGGGATGGATATCTTTCATGAATCATCTCAGCTTGCTTACCTCTTGTTGATCCAACCAGTTGCTATTTGAATTTTTTAATTTAATTTTAACAAAATTTTAGACATTTTGAATTAAAGTAATAATTTATTTTGAAAGGGCTTTGAGATTTATTGATAGCAATTTTTGATTAGCCTTCAATGAGTGAATGTTGAGTGTACTGTACAGTAATGTGTATATGGTAAACCAGGTGAAGTAATGATAAGTTTATGAATTCTTTCAATTTAGTTTTATTTTATTTTTATTTTGTTAAGATACCCTTTTGCCTTTAATCTAAAATAAAATTTGCTTTTTAATTGAAATTTTTAGAACATCCGCTCTAAGGGTCTTAGTTTAAACTTTTTAGCTCTTCTAAATAATTAATTAAGATATAAACCTTCATCTTTCGTATATATATTTATCATCAATCAAATCATTTTAATTTTAATTTTAAAATGTACAGTAGTTAATTTTATTGAATTAATTGCAAATCATCCATTTTGGATTCCATTAATTACCTTTTATAAATTCATTTTGAATTAAGTTTTATTGATATCACTTTGTAGTGTGTACAGTACTATACTATACTGTACTGTATATTGCACAAATACTCATCGTTTGGATATAATAAATCAAACAAGTTTGTCCGACGTAATCGGGACTTTGAAAACTAAGCTGTTGTTAATTAGCTTAAGTGAATTAGCGCTAAGTAGGGCTAGTGAGTGAAGTGAAAGAAAATTAAAAATAAAACTTTCTAGCTTTAACAAATTAACTTGATAAACCAATCTAAATTAAATAAAGCCAAGATAATAAATTATTCTTAACCAGGAAGAAATCCAACAAGTTCAAATTAAAGATGATCATCAAGGTAACATTCAATCTTAAAAATTCTATCAAGATCTTAAAATCCAAACTTATCTACTGTACACTGTCTGACTCTGTTGTACAGTACAACACACCAAGAATAGTTGTATATCTTTAAGTTTTATTGGATAGATTGCTTATTATTTACAACTTGATTTTAATTTACTTTCTCATAAGTTCTAATAAATTTTTTATTGACATTTGATCTTCAAAGAATTTAATCTTAAAAATTTACTGAGCTATCAGAGAATTTAATTTAATTACTGTAGTAATCTAATTTAATAAATTTATTAAAATTTTAATAATCAATTCTTTTAAAATCACTCAAAATAATTATTAATTTATCATCTTCATCGTCCACTTATTTTATTACCTCAAAAAATCATTTTATTTAATAATCAGTCAACAAATTCTAATCAATAAATATCATTTAATCTTTAACTAATATTTTTGTTTTATTATAAAATTAATGAATCTTTCAGATCAAATCTAATCATGACAAGCAAGTTATTTTGAACTTTTCCACAAAATTTAAACTTCCTTTTCAATCCACATACTCTAACTCAAAACACAAAGAATTACAATCAAAATTCGAACGAGAATTCATCTCTACTACCAAAATGAAATTAAAGTCGATATCACCTCAATCAAAACCAATCGAATTCATCTTATCTGGTAATTTGCTAATTCTTTACCTTCTTGATGACATTTTCGTCCTTTGGGTTTTTTTTTTTTTTGTTTTTATTTTAACGTGATATAGGTATTTCTTCAAAGAGTCAGACGATTCATAATTCTTTTATTTTATTCGATTAATTTCTTAATTTTGATGACATGAATTACTATTATCATTCATTTAACAATTATATCAATTTAATTGATTCAATTTTTGGTTTATACGTCATCATATCAAGATAAATCTATTACTGATTTAGGATTAATTTACCCATCAACTTATAGCGATCTTGATGGTAAGTAAAATTTTTTATTCAAAATCTTAGTATAATCTTAAAAAATCCAATCTTTGTACAAGTATTTTAATCAGGTTTTGAAGGAATAAAAATTAAAAATTTTGATATCAAAATTAAAATTTATAAACTAGATCATTCATTAACTTGAGATCTATCCCTTTAAGAACTCATCAAATAATTTTAATACCTAATCTTTTTAAAATTCAACTTATCATTAAATCTTCATCATTTAAAGATTAAATTAATCTTACTTGTTGATTTTTTAGTCACTAATTTGACTTTTTAACACATTATTATCAAATTTTTACTAGATATCTTAAGTCGAGCTGTTTCAGATAGATTGATTTCCTCAAATTCCAGTCATCATGATGATCATCGTCAGTTATTTTATTTTATTTTACTTCAGAATTTTGGTCATCCAATCAACTCTTTAATTGTCCCTGCTTGGGATCGATTGAGTTGAGGATTTCTATCGAGCCTACTACTGTATTCATCATCACAAACAGACCCTTGATCTCATCTTATCCAATTAATTTGTATTGGTAACATCAAATTATTATACTCTAAAATAGATCGAGCTCGAAAGCTTAACCATCAAGATCTTACCCGTTCTCATGCACGTTCAATTAGTCTACCAACAACTCGGAGACCTACCCGCGTTCGGTTTCAAACGCCGTCCGATGTCGAGAATAGCAGCAAGGTTGACACCGATTCGATAATTGAGTGCTCTCATCTCAAATTCAACTCAATTGAAAACCTTCAAGAGAAAATTACTAATAGCATTATTAATTCGGCTGACCGGTCGAATCAAAAAGATGGAATGGATCGGGAGCAGATTCAAGCTGATCCCACTTCAAATCAAGTATTAAAGTCAAAAAAATTTACTCAAGTTTCAGATCAAGATCAACAAGATCAACAAGATAAAGAGACGCATACCAAACTAAATCAACCCATCTCCGGCTCTTTAGATTCGACGAGTACACCCACTAATACCAATTCTACCCTTCAGTCAGACGAAATCTTCAAAGATCTCACCCTTTTGCTCAATTCAACAGCTTACACTCCCCCAACTCCATCGGATTGTTATAGGCCATTAGAATCATTTAAAAAACCTTCAGTCATCACTCGTCCAGTAATCTCTTCACCTTTAGGTAGGAAATACTTGAATTTTTAACCCTCTCTCACTTACATGATCACACAGTCCTTAGATCTTCACTTTCTCATACCCTACATCATATCCATCATCTCCATGCTTTTGAGCTTGACTTTGGATTGCTATCACCATCTTCATCATACCCTCAAAACCCTTCTCAGTTCATCTCAAATCGGATGTATATTGTATTTCATTCCCAGTCGGTCAAATATTGTTTGTTTGTCCGTCTCAAGGGGTTGTCCTACCAAGCATTGATTGATTGATTGATTGATTGAGAATCAGAGTCATAGATTTGAGTTCATCATTCTTGAATACCATATCGCCCTTAATCCCACCTTCGGCTTGGTTCTATAAACCTTTCCTAAATCGTCCATCTTATGAACTTGTGTATTGTAAAGTGTACTGTACAGTATACAATATATCATAAATCATCTCATTTTACTCCGCAGTTTACCTTTGCTCATCTTATTAGCTTCAGCGGACATTTTTTTTCGTACCAACTAATCTTTATTTCTATCCAATTAGCAATCTACCCACAGTACAGTTATCCGTTCTTTAAAAATATCTTGTACTAAATCATCTTCATCTTCTGCTTGCTCATCATCTCAATCCTTAGCCCGCTCATTCATTCGTCGACTTTACACTAGCACAATCACCCTTGCCCCTAGCCCTAATCAATCCAATTTCGCTCAAAAGCATACAATCGTCGCCACCTCTACTGTCTTGAGCCCTACTCTCACCTCTCCTGATTACCTCCCTACCAACAAAACTCATCTCACTTGTCACCCTTTTTCCACACTCATTCCGACCTCGAGATCATCCTCTCATCCTAAATCAGTGTTCGATCCTCTTGCTGAGCTTCCCCCACAATCTTTTCCTGGTAAACCTGCTTCTCTTCTTCCTCCTCCTTCTCCCTCTGATCCTCCTCCACGCCAGATCAATTTCCCCCGTCCGTTCAGGAGGCGACTTTCCCTAGCCCATCCATCTTCCGTACCTTTGCCTCTTTCACCGCCTCCCGAGTTTGACTTTAGCGCGTTCGAAAGCCGTCTTTCTGTTTTCAACAATTTAATAGACGGTAAACATTGGACCTGCGCATATTGTCACAAATCATATCACGCGCTCAACTGTGTTTTTCTTCCCCCAGATTCGCCTTCGATGACAGTCGTTAATCCTCCTACTCTTGATCCGTGCAGTAAGCTTCACCCTATCACTCAATATTGTTCTTATTGTTAATCGAACTTTTCACTGGTATCCTCTGGGTGATTCGCTCAAAGGCTCTTTAATAGATCTTGATAATGAACTTACTTCCCAGGCTAATCTCATGGAGATGTGTAACCCTAAAAAAACGCCCTACAACAATTTTTCACCATTGATATCTCCTGTCATTTCCGAACGGCCATTTATACCATCATTGCTCTCCTCACCAGCTTCTGAATACGCTCAACGCCCCCGGTTCGGATCCAAATATTCCAACTCTGGTTTGAGCCAAAAAGACAACATTGATAATTGTCTTTCCTCACAACCCCATCTATCAACCGTTTCTGGTATTTAATTTTTTTCATTTTCAGCTGCGTTCTTTCCCGTCATCCTAAATCCTTTCAAAAATATTTTGTCAAAGCTAATGTGCTTATTGCCTCTTGGCTATTTTACTTCTTAGCTCCCTTAAAAATTGATTCAGAATTATTGGGATCTATACAGAAGTTAGAAAATCGTTTGGCTGAAATTAGTGGTGAAGCCAACATAAATGAAAACAATAACATTCAAGAATTTCAACGTGGCTCACCGTCATCCTTTCAACGCACTGTCCCTGGTTAGTAGGTTTTTCCAAGCATTGGCGAGAAATGATTGGCTTCGAAACTAAGGAAAATTATTTGTGATGGGTGATTCTCTAATCAGAAACCACTCAAGTTGTATTGCCGAGTCGAGCAAGTTCGCGAAGGTCGCCCTATCATACATCATGTACCTTACCAGTAGCTACTGATGATGTGACAGGTAGGAAACACTTTTTAATCTTTTATTTGTTTTCAAAACATCACAAAAAATGCTGACAATTCAATCCTTGAACGATGAATTCTTATGCAGACATACCTTCCAAACAATCTGTTGCGCTGGATAGAGCACCAAGTCACCCAGATTCAAGGAAATCGTCCTTATCTACTATTCGCCATGTTGAGAGACCACTTGCCCGTATTACTCTTTCTATTTTTCTCTCATAATTGCCATCACTTAGGTCCAGCTCATGAAGTTTACTTTGATCACTAATGAATATCAAATAAAATATTTTTTGCGTTATTCCAAAGATTCTTTTCCTCCATCCGAGAGTAAGGCCTCTTCGGTTTTTCCGATACCCTCTAACAGATCACCAATACAGCCCTTGACAGGTTAGTTGTTTCTCGCTTCTATTTGAATAAACTCAACCAATCCCACAAATAGATTTCTAAAATGTTGTTTTATCTTCCTTAGAGGAGGCCTTACAGCTTCATTCTTATGGCAGCACGCGGAATGATCGAGTGCTTGAAGGCTTAAAAGGTGCTTTTCCATCTTTTTTTTTTTTTTTTTTTTTAGTTTTATCATACAATGAAGCTTTGGTGCTGAACGTCAGTGTAATGTTTTCAAGAGTTTGCTGATCATAGATGTTTCCGTGCTTGATTGTAATCTCTAGACTCACCTCGTCCAACTGAACATGGAAGCCGTGCATCGCGTTGGTTGCCAGGTGAATCCAAAACAGATGAACTGTCAAGTTTAATTGAATCCATCGCCCAACGCGAATCTGAGCGGACGCAAAAATTGGTGAATATGTTGAGAGATGCATCACAGCGAGCTCTGCAAAGGGAACGAGAATTTAATGAGCTGGTTGAGATGATTCAGGATCGTGAAGCAGTGCGAAGAAAGGATTTGGGTAATTTGGCTAGAGCCGAAGTTGGCTCAACACAATTTGATCGTTCTCCATACCTTGATGCACTCTTGAGTAATGTGTCTGGTTCGTCATCGCAACAAAATTCATCCCCTCCCAAACCCAAGTCTTCAATAAATGAAGCTGTTTCCGAAAGCAAAAGGATTTCTTGCCCTTCATCTATCAAGAGTGGGTTGACTACCAAGGATTTACGAGAAGCGTCGCCGGCGGAAGCCTTACAAGGCACCCTGAGTGGGATTTGCAGAGCTGCCAGCAACGATGCTCAAAACGCTGCTTTAGGTACTCCCAGGGTACGGTCACCAGCGAGAACCGTACTCAACGCAATTCTGCCAACAGACTTCAGAGCCCCTTCCACCGCAGCCCAATCTCGGATTCTTTTACCTACAGTTGGTCATCGAACACCTTCCCATACAGGCAATTCCCCAAACAGGCCAACTGAAAATATTCAAGCCCAATCAAATCTGGGAAGCATCCGGAGTCTCCCCCTGAGGGATACTAGAGCAGGTGCTACGAATGAGCCCTCAAGTGTACCTACCACTCCTACTGTGTCAGGTCTGCTATCACCTCCGGCAAGCCCAAAGGCACAATTAATAACACCGTATGCTCGAGAGTCGCCTGTAGCTGCAAGTACCAAGGCGCCATTGACACCAATCACGACAGCGAGTCATAAAACTCCATCAGAGGCAACGAGACAAAAGGTATCATCAGTGGCAGCGAGTCGAAGGGCACCATCAAAGGCATCCACCCATGAAGCACCATCAGAGAAAGTGACTCAAAGGTCACCATCAAAGTCAGCCACCCATGAAGTATCATCAGAGGCACCGAGACAAAAGGTACCATCAGAGGCAGCCATCCATGAAGCACCATCAGAGGCAGGTAGTCGATGGGCACCATCAAAGGCATCCTCCACCCATGAAGTACCATCAGAGAAAGCGAGCCAAAGGTCACCATCAAAGTCGGCCACCCATGAAGTATCATCAGAGGCATCGAGACCAAAGGTACCATCGGAGGCAGCCGTCCATGAAGCACCATCAGAGGCAGAGAGTCGATGGGCTCCATCAAAGGCATCCACCCAAAGGTCTCTATCAAAGGTAGCCACCCAGGAAGCATCATCAGAAGCTGGGAGTCGATGGGCACCACCAAAGGCATCCACCCAATGGTCACCATCAAAGTCGGCCACCCATGAAGTATCATCAGGGGCATCGAGACCAAAGGTACCATCAGAGAAAGCCAGTCAAAGGTCACCATCAAAGTCGGCCACCCATGAAGTATCATCAGAGGCATCGAGACAAAAGGTACCATCAGAGGCAGCCATCCATGAAGCACCATCAGAGGCAGAGAGTCGATGGGCACCATCAAAGGCATCCACCCAAAGGTCTCCATCAAAGGTAGCCACCCATGAAGCATCATCAGAGGCTGGGAATCGATGGGCACCACCAAAGGCATCCACCCAACGGTCACCATCAGAGGCATCGAGACCAAAGGTACCATCAGAGGCAGTCGTGCATGAAGCACCATCAGAGGCAGAGAGTCGATGGGCGCCATCAAAGGCATCCACCCATGAAGTACCATCAGAGAAAGCGAGTCAAAGGTCACCATCAAAGTCGGCCACCCATGAAGTGTCATCAGAGGCACCGAGACAAAAGGTACCATCAGAGTCAGCCATCCATGAAGCGCCATCAGAGGCAGCGAGTCGAAAGACACCATCTAAGGCAGCCTCTCATAAAGCTCCATCAGAGGCGATGAGTCACAAGACGGCGGGCAGTGTTAAAGCACCCAGGTTGGAGGGTTGTCATGGAGTACCATCGGTATCAAGAAGCGTTAGCAAAGCACCCACCGTAGTAGGAAGCAACCAAGCTCCATTGTTAGCTACAAGCGAAAGATCACAATCGTCAACAAAAGGCGGCGAAGCATTATCAGAAGCAGGAAGCGGCAAGCCGCCATCCGCAGGTGAAAGAATAAAAACGCCTTCAGTAACAACAGGAAGCAACCGACCGCCATCAACAGCAGGAAGCGACAAATTGTCATCGGGAGCAGGAAGCGATAAACCACGATCGGGTTCGGCAAGTGACAAAATGCTATCAGTCGCTAGAAGCAACATGGCATTTTCAAAGGCACCAAGTACTGCAGCGCCCACTATGGCACCACCAAGTACTGCAGCGCACAATATGGCATCACCAAGTACTAAAGCACCCACTATTGCATCAAGCGCTAGAGTGCCATCCAGGGCACCAACTGATGCGGTGCCTTCCAGGGCACCAAGTGTTGCAGCACCTTCCAGGGCATCAAGTGTTGCAGCACCTTCCAGGGCATCAAGTGTTGCAGCGCCTTCTAGGGCACTAACTGTTGCAGTACCTTCTAGGGCACCAACTGATGCAGCAGCTTCTAGGGCACCAACTGATGCAGCAGCTTCCAGGGCACCAACTGTTGCAGCACCTTCCAGAGCACCAAGTGTTGCAGCACCTTCCAGAGCACCAAGTGTTGCAGCGCCTTCCAGAGTACCAAGTATTGCAGCGCCTTCTAGGGCACCAACTGTTGCAGTACCCTCTAGGGCACCAAGTGTTGCAGCGCCTTCCAGGGCACCAACTGATGCAGCAGCTTCTAGGGCACCAACTGATGCAGCAGCTTCCAGGGCACCAACTGTTGCAGCACCTTCCAGAGCACCAAGTGTTGCAGCACCTTCCAGAGTACCAAGTGTTGCAGCACCTTCCAGAGTACCAAGTGTTGCAGCGCCTTCCAGAGCACCAACTGTTGCAGTACCTTCTAGGGCACCAAGTATTGCAGCGCCTTCTAGGGCACCAACTGTTGCAGCGCCTTCCAGGGCACCAACTGATGCAGCAGCTTCCAGGGCACCAACTAATGCAGCAGCTTCTAGGGCACCAAGTTTTGTAGTGCCTTCTAGGGCACCAAGTGTTGCAGCGCCTTCCAGGGCACCAACTGATGCAGCAGCTTCCAGGGCACCAACTGTTGCAGCACCTTCCAGAGCACCAAGTGTTGCAGCGCCTTCCAAAGCACCAAGTGTTGCAGCGCCTTCCAGAGCACCAACTGTTGCAGTACCTTCTAGGGCACCAAGTATTGCCTCGCCTTCTAGGGCACCAACTGTTGCAGCGCCTTCCAGGGCACCAACTGATGTAGCAGCTTCTAGGGCACCAAGTTTTATAGTGCCTTCTAGGGAACCAAGTGTTACAGCGCCTTCCAGGGCACCAACTGTTGCAGTACCTTCTAGGGCACCAAGTATTGCAGTACCTTCTAGAGCACCAAGTGCTAAGGTGCCATCCAGAGTACCTAGTGTTGCAGCGCCGTCCAGGGCACCAAGTGTCAAAGCCCCCTCAATAGCTGCAAGTGGCAGAGCACCCTCAATGGCAGCAAGTGCCAAAGCGCCAACTAATTCCGAAGGTGCGAAAGTGCCTTCAATGGCAGAGAACGTCAAGCCATCATCGGTTTTAGAAAATAGCAAGGCGTCGGCACTGGCGGAGAGTATCAAAGCAGCCTCAATGGCACTCGCTGATTCGCTTGTCCAAGCGGAATCATCTAAATCATTAAAGTGAATCTATTTTTACTTTCTATCTTCTCCTGGCATAATTATGCGCCAGAGGGGCTGGTACTGACTGAATTTATATTACTGTACGTTTCTAATCCAATTACGCAGGGCTCCGTCGTTCGAAGGAGGGCATGTAGGAACTGAGCCCATTGGAGCCGGAGCAGAAGATGGCCCGGATCAAAATGATGCTGGTGGTGGCGGTGGCGACGTGAGAGATGATAGTATAGCAGGCGAACAGAACAATGAATTAATCAGAACAGGGGAAGGAAATTTCGATCAAGCTGCGTCACCAGCGCAGGAAGACCCTTTGATCGGAGAAGTGATTGGAGATCCTGACACAGGGCTACGAATTAAAAGCAGTTGAGTAATGGCGTTGTTAGTGGCATAGCTTTCCTGTTATTTTGAACATAATTTTTTGAGAGATTTGGATGCCTTTGCAGCTCCAGTTGTGTCGATTGTGCCTTCTCGCACCAATCCACCTGGGGAATGGGTTAGATTCGGCGCTGCTGGCTTCAGGTTTATTTTGCTTGAATAAACAGAAGAACTTGTCTGTTGGACTTTAAATGTAAGGACCATTTTCTTCCTCTGTAGATGTTAACTGCTGAACAGGATTTGAGGACTAAGAAAGATATTAAACATTTTAGGAACTGGAACGCATTTCAATGAATTGAATAAAAGAATAGGTTTTGGTAAAGCCCTGCAGAAGAGAACATTTGTATCTTGAGGTGTCAAAAAAATAATTTACTACTTAACTGAACAATGGACGAAACAATATATTTAGGTTTGAATGCTGGGTAATATTATTTATCCTAACGAGGCGGTTTCTTGCTGTGTCATCCTTGATTTAATGAGTTTGGTAGTTTTGTCAGTATGTGAATCTTGATGATGAAAAAGGAAATGAGATTGTATGAGATTGTAGCAATAAATAACACTAATGAAAGATTTGGCGCTAGTACCAACTGATTTTCAGTGAAGCGTTTTTTTGCATCACGTAATTGAATTTAATTGGCAATGAAAAAAAATGAGCCCATTTGGCCATTTTTGTCTAAAATAATAAATTTGAAAAACATTGAGGGAGCTTAATGGGACCTAAAGAATGTGTCCAAAATATCCCTTTATTGAAAACAAAAATGGAAATATGAAAGCTCAGAATGTTTCTTTTGTTTTTTGAAAAAACTCCTTAACTGTTTTTATCAAAAGCTACATGTTTGGTGTTTTTTGTGGTTGAAAAAATACAAATTTTTTTGTTTTAAAAACATGTGATATGCTTTATGTGCTTTTTATCATTAATGTATGAAAGAGTGTTTTTTTTTTAATCTTTAAAAGCAAAATAAATAAATAAATACATTGAATTAATTTAATTTAAATTTTTAAATTTAATTATCATAATAATCAATATAAATAAAATAATAATAATTCAAATGATATATATACTGGACTTCAGAACTGGCTTTGCTAGCTTTGTACTCAAAGCAAAAATTACAATGTAATACACAGAATCAAACAGTATGTCACTTGATAATATATCTAACCACAACATTTGTAACACTATGTTCATGACTCTTTTGCATTAATCAAAGATTTGTGAGAAAAGCACAATTTCAAATTCATGGAATGTACTACTTTGATACAGTGGGAAAATTCAGAGACACAACAATTGACTAATCTTAGTGTAT